>ML833235.1:53725-67887 GCA_009831015.1 Picea engelmannii
TGCACCTGTTACTGGAATGGTTGTCGTAACGAGGAAGGTCGTTACAATATCAGAGTAATTTTCTTTGGGGTTTGCATGGGAAGTTGCAAGATCCGGGAATTGGCTTAAGAAGGAAGTCTCAAAACCCTAGCCATGGCAGATGAGTCCAGTGATAAAAACCCTTGGGATGCAGTAGAGGATATATTTGCAAAGTTGGAGGAACTGGTCACTAATATCTCTTGTAACATGGCAACTCTCATGGTGGCTCTAGCGAAAAAGTTCAAAATTTTTGGGGAGGTTGGTGGCTCTAACTTCGAAAATAAATTGGAAGAGAAACTGGGAGATAGTGAAGACCCAAAAAAGGAGTAAAAGACCTCGAAAAAGGACAACCAAGTTCCAGTGTCATCACTCATTCACAACCTCTATTTAAAATGGAAGCAAAAGTGGGCATCAAACTCTATCAAGGTGAGTCTGATGATGTTAAGTTAAATCATTGGTTGCAATAGTTAGAAGTGTATTTTAATGTCCATAATACAAACAAAGAGTAGAAAATTTCATTTGTCCAACTGAAACTAGAGGGTCATGCACTAACCTGTTTGGAAATCCACACAAAGACACTTAGGCTAGAGGGTGATCCACTAGTAACTAAGTGGGAGGTGTTTAAAACCCTCATCAAGTCTCAATTATACCCTATCAGGTATGTAGAGGAATGGTGGATCCATTGGCATCACTTTAGGCAAAGGAAAGGGCAGAGTGTGCAAGAGCACACCACTAAGTTCAGAAAAATGGTGATTATGTTGGGTATATATCTCAAGAACCCAAACGTACCGCTCGAGTATCTGGAGGGTCTACACAACTGTCTATGAAAATGAACGATGCTCTTCAAACCTAGGACTGTTGATGAGGCCTATGTGCAAGAATGGTACCTGGAGAACATAATCTATAAGAAAGGATGTCCAAGTGGTTCTAAACAAAAAGACCACTAAGATGCTCCTAAGGAGGGGAAGAAAAAGTGGAAAGGAAAAGATAAAAAAATGACAGTTATTGCACATTAGTGCAAACATATAAAAAATGACACTTCAACCATTGCAATATAAATGGTCACACTGAAGATAAGTGTTGGAAGCTACATCTAGAGCTTAATCCAAATAACCATAAGAAGGATACCAAGAAGAAGAACCTGCTAGGAATGGATTCGAGCAACGTGGTAGAGAGCAGATTAAATGTAGATGTGAATATTGTCTGAGCTTCATTGCAGAAAGAGATGAATATGAGTATCCTTCTTTAGAGGGAAGAAAAAGATATGACAAAACTCTTCCATATTAAGATCCAAGTCAAAAATACCAAGGTGGATGCTCTATTCAATTTCAGTTTATAGGAAAACCTCATAAAAATTGATCTGGTTAGCAAGCTTGGATTATAAATACATGATCATCATAGCCCATATCCATTGGGATGGGTAAATAAGGATGTAAAGCTCAAGATCACTAAACAGTGTAAGATCAAATTTTCTATAAGTGTAAATTTTATCGATGAAGTGGAGGTAGATGTAGTGTCCCTTGACATGTGTGGTGTAGTGTTTGGAAGCCCCTACATGTATATGTGAGATGTGATCTTAATGAGGAGAGAAAACCAATACCATCTAATCAAGGATGGGAATAATTTCATCATCAACACACGCAAAGGTAGATCTAAAGTCTCTCTGGTAAGAAAATATCTCTAGTAACCAAGCGAAAAAGTTGATCAGTTCTAGTAGAAAATTTGTATTTCTTTTTTTAAGAGAGAATTAACGAGGGGATGAATTGATAAAAGTAAAGGCACCTCTGGAGGGATGTACAAAAGAGTAGAAACATCAACTAGAGGATTTGTTGTGGGTGTATGGAGAAGTTTTCCAAGAGCCTAAAGGGTTACCACCTAAGAGAGAAGTGGAGCACGAGATACAATTGTTTCATAACTCCCCAATACCAAAAACAAAGTTACCAACTTAACGAAAACTCTACAAAGTTCTCATTTTTTTAGGGGTCACATTTTTTACCTCGTTTTGAAAAGTTGTGTTACTGGTAGCACCCCCCATTTTAGGTTGTTTTTTTATATTTTAAATCTTCGTATACATAATGTATCCACATTTTTTTTAACTGTTTTCAATTTTTTTTAAATCAGTTTTTTTTCAACGATGTTTTTAATTATTTTTCCATGTTTTTTTCAATGTTAAAAATGTTGTATACCATTTACTTTTTTGAAATTAAGATTTTTCATATAATTGTGTCTCCTTAATTAATTTATGGTGCCATATTTTTTTAAATATAGTGTAAAATATTATTTTTAACACATTTTTTACCTTTACTTCAATACATAAGAAATAAATGTAATTAAAAAACATTATTTTTAACTATTTAGCAAAAAAATATACATTTTAAAGCCATATATAATAATAATAAAAACCTATACATTTTCGAAGCTATCTGTTTAAAATAACATGTCAAATAAAACATTTTTATGGATATAATTAAACAAAAAAAAGACCTTTTTTTTTAAATTAACATTTTTTTCCATATTTTTATACATTTGAAGTAAAAAAATGACAATGTTTAATGTCATTTTCACTAGTATATTGATTCAAATACAAATAAAGTAAAAGGAAAATAATAAAAAAAAGATTCATCATAAAACAACAATAGATACATAGTCATTCTTATTTTAAAATCTGAAAGTCAAAACATTACAGTTACAACGCATCAAAAATTTGTAAAATTTAGCATTGTTTTCAAGGGCGTCTTAAAACTAATCAACAATATCATATATCCCAAATTCATCATTCTCAAAAGACACATCATCATCTTCTTGGATATCATTTTGTGCTTCCATTGTGTCATTTTGCTCTTCCATTGGGTCTTTGATATCCGCAAGTTCTCCAAAGTGATCATTTTCAATCAATTATCCTAATGGTACTTGAGTTTTTTTTGACATTTTTGCCACCTTTGATTCATTAAAATCTCCTTTCCTCAAGCCAACTTCTTGCATTTCATCTAGAAGAGCTGGAATAACATTAATTATTTGTTGAATAAAACCGCATCGGTGGGTCACTTTCAATGGTTATGTAATCTCTTCCTTTCTGTAAGCAACATGTTATTGTTGTACCTAATCACCAAATACAAAATAAAGACCCAAGTTAAATAATGTAAAAAAAATAAATTAAAAATAATAAAGATTGAAGTATGATTAGATAAGTGTTATATCATAAGTCTCACCTGAACCCGAGAACAAATCCAAAACCCAATCTCCTTCATTTGAAAATGTATTTATAAGATAATTAATTAGTCCTTGTGGCTTTTGATAAATGTTAACAATCTGTCATTTCAAATCATTTTCCTCGTATGTTAACTTTCTAACCACAACATTGTAAACCAATAAACTACTAGGTTTCCCTCCATCCTTTACATTAACAAGAATAGAATGATAAGAATCATATTTTTTTTCAGCTTGCAAGATGTATGCTCTCAATATCACATGTAAATGGTTCTCTATTGGAGCTCTAAATATTAGACTTGTGCCCGTAACATAAATAAGTGCAAATTCAATTAACTTGTGAATTAATAAAATTGATTTCTAATTTTAATCGCTAAACACACACTTTCAATATATTACCCAAAAAACTACATCCTTGTCTTTTCTTTTCCCTTAAAGCTTGAGTGTAATAATCCTTGTTGTGTGTCTGAATGAAAAACTAGAAATCCCCAAAATGGTGATGTTGTGACTTATATAAATCTCATAACCACTTCAGTGAAAGCTTGGTAAGTATAAGACTCACTATCATATCCAATGTTTTGGATATTATAACCATGAAGGATATCCACAATAACTAGGGAGTATTCCTTAGGAACAATATTTTCAATTTTTTCACAATCACCTAATATCACTTTATACTAAACATTGTCAAGCCCATTCCAACTGTAGTGATCAAGGGTGTCATCAAGTTCTACATATCGAGCATGTCTCCTTCTTTCTCTTACAAACTTGGATTTTTGAGTAAAACTTTTGAAAGTTGCAGGTACTCCATCTGCATTCTTCTTTGGCATCTTTAATGAAACAAACAAACATGTAGTTACATATTTATAACTAATAAAATAGAAATAAATTAACCTACAAACAAATAATATGAATTTAATAATAAGATGTTGTTGTAGAGCTTGAATATGGATAGTTGAGTTTAACATCATCCCAACTCTCTTCATTCAACATCTTGACCATTTCCTCTTGTATTCTCACATACACCTTGTGTCTAAATAAATAAATAATGTTATAATGATATATATGATAAAATACTTAGAACATTGATATATTAAACTGAAAAATAAATAAATAAAGATTTTTCTAATCATAACATAAAGAAGAAATAACTCAACAAGCTTACTTTTTAAATTGATCACACATTTCTTCCATTGATAATTCACCTGACCTTACATGTGATAATATAGTTATTATAAGTATCTCATCATTCACTCTTTGTATCATTCTCCATGGTGTTATAGTCATATCTTCTGACAAATTCTTGATTTCAGGACTTGTCTTACTTGTGCTACATAATAAGGGTTTAACCTTCTTAACCCTCTAATTTTTTATACCAATATTTTCCCATAGGTTGAATATCTCGTCTCTCATATCTCATACATGTCAAGTTCTAAATCTTAATTGAAAATAACGATCCACAACTTTGAATGCATCACTTCCTTTGCGATTTTTTTCTTTTGCATTTTTCTCTTCAATTGGGAAGCCTATTTCCATACAACGTTGCTTCTGAAACTTTGCCTCAACATTTGATCTCTCCCCACAACATATTTCATAAAACTCATTATGGATAAATCTCACCCTTTGAATGAAAGTCATGGACATCATGTACTCATTATTTGTGCTATGATCCCATGCCAATAACTTTGCTTCTACATCTGTTAAACCAACATAAATGATGCATTTGACTGTCTCAAAAAGATGATTATTGGGATACTCTTGCATCAATTCTCTTCTAGCCTCTGCAGAATGATTTCCTCCAATCACGTAATATTTATAGTCAAAACACTTTGATCTATCAAATTCATCCCTATTAGGAACTTCCATTGGGTCAACAAGAACTAGGTATTCAACCACATGTGCATATGGATTGTACCTAATCAATGCTTTCAAATTATGAATGTGTAAGTGATGCGGCTTTCTAATTTGATAATTTTTTTCCCCTTATGTGGGTTTATACAATTGTTTCACATTCAACTGAAATGTATGGCCATCAACAACTAAGTTGGCCATCCTCAATTGATTTTGAATGACATTTTGTGTTGTTTTCATAATACGATCCTCTAGATGAGCACCCGGTGTTATTATTTCTTTGCTACCTTTAGGATTTTCATTATGATATTTAGAGCTAACCATGACTTATTCACTATCAACAACATTTGTTTTCCTCCTCTTATGATTTAAATGGGTTTCATCTAAATCAACTATCTTTTCATAATCAATAGCAATGGAATCATCCTCGAACATCTCTCTTTTGCATTTTTCTTGTTTATTCTTCTTACGAGAATGAGTGATAACCTAATTGAGACTAATCTCAACAAAATCTTTATTTGGAGTTACTTCATCTTCAAATGTAACCTTTTTAGGATTTATAGAATGAAGAATTTTATTTCTTCTTTCATGTTCTTGTCTATCTCCTCTTGCAGCGTCAACCTATATTACTCTTTGTTTCTTTTTCCTTCTTGTGTCTTATCGATATGAAAGGAATTGATGAATTTCATGATATTTTTCTCTATAGAGTGAATCCCCACTAACATATGTGAAAGTCGTATAGCAAAATCCTTTAAAAATAAAATATAACATTTCCATGTTAAATAAAATTAAAAAATTATCATGATACTTATAATAATACATGATACAAAAATAAAAATAAACAAACTTACATTGTCTCTCTCAATGTATTCAATGATAGATGCACATATTTTTGTAAAACATTCATCCCTATCATAATTGTTGAATTTGAAACAATATCTAATAGTGATATAAGTATTGGATTGTTTCACAATTGCATAAACAATATCTATGTCTGGCACCAAACATATATTTCGTAACAATCCAACTAGCTGATAATTTCCTTGCATGTGTTAAAACTTGGCACAATACAAATATAGATGTTCTCCAGTGTTTCCTTGTTTGTATTTAATAAACCAAGAATGTTCCATTTTGTTTTTACTTTCAACAGATTTCCACTCTCTAACATTCTTCATTGCCCTTGATAGCTCAGGTGTTGGACCTTTAACAAATATGCTATCAATTTGTTGCCTAGTATTCATGGAGGTCCCAGTTGCAATTTTGGATGCCATTATTGCAGGTCTTGATCCTAATACATTCACAAATATTTGTTTTCTTGTCATTTTTCCTATACGAAAAATTAAAAAAATAAATTGTGTCTTTATAATAATGATGGAAAAATGTTTATGTTAATAAAAACGAATAAAATCTTAGACTATAAGATTTGAATTGAAAACAAATAAATAAACACTTGATTTGTGGGGTATTGGGGGCGATGTTGGGACTTAGGGACTTGGTCTACAGGGGCTTGGGAATTGTCGGGCATCATCCCATCCCCCACTGTGACCAAGTCCTAGTCCCCGTGACTACGACTTGGGGGGGAGCTATGGCAATGCCCAACATCGCCCTTGCGGCACCCTCGTGACCATGACTTGGTCATCGGGGGTGAGGGCTGGGGTGATGCTCGACATCACCCCAACTTCTCGTAGGACAAGTCTTGGTCCCCACGGGACTAGGACTTGGCCTACGGGGAGTTGGGAGTGATGCCCGACATTGCCTCTAGCACCCTCGTAGGCCAAGACTTGATCCCACGTGGAGGGGCATCGCCCCCACTAACCCCCACGGACCAAAACTATAAAAAAATATTGAAAAACAATAAAACCGTCAATTTTTTATAAAAAACACACTAAATTTTTTTATTTTTTATTTTTAACTTTTTCTTCTTAAAATATTACAAATTTTGTTAAAATGTCTTCCAAAAAGGTCTAAAAATATTTTAAAAATTGTGGTTTCTTTCGAAAAAATATAAAAAATCTCATATATTTTAGGGTTTCCGATGATTTTTGCATAAAAAAAATCTCATATAATACAAAGTTGATCTTATATAAAAAAATTGGGTAAATGGAAAGAATTAAAAAAAACACTAACCTTTGAAATGTTAGATTCTCCTCCAATGTCTCCTTGATTTTTATCCCTTGTAGATTTCTCCAAACTATTTAACGAATGCTGCCAAATATTCACTGCAATGTAAAAAAAAAACAAGAGTTTGTATATATAACAAAGATTATGTGAATACCTGTTAAGTTTAATGAATATGGGATAAAAAAATACTAACCTATGAAATGTTAGATTCTCCTCCAATGTCTCGTTGATGTTTCTCCCTTGTAGATTGCTTCAAACTATTTAACGAATGCTACCCAATATTTACCGCAATGTAAAAAGACAAAACAAGATTTTGTATATATAACAAAGATTATGTGAATCACTATTAAGTTTAATGAATATGGGATAAATAAAAAAGAAGAAGAGTGTATATACATACATAATATTATATGAATCATTGTTAAGTTAATGAATGTGGGATAAATTAAAAATCATGAAGCATATTGTAATTAATTAATAAATAACGAATTCATAGAGTAAAAGTTTTATTAAATTTTGATGGGAAAATATCAGAGGGAAAAAATTGGGTGGGGGTGGGGGTTGGGGGAGGGAATTTTGGGAGGAAATTTTGGAGGGAAAAGTTCATTATACAAGTTATAAGATTGTCATTGGGTGATCCAGGTGGATATCAATGGCCACCCACATTTTCCAACTGGCTCAAAACAATTTTCTGGCAATTTTGGCAATTTACTATTTTTAGCAGGTTTTAACTTCCGGGGCCATTTTGAGGGACTAAATGAAGGTTTTTCGAGATCGAGAATCTCAATGATAGTTAAAGACATGATTTATCCCCCAAAATGAATCTCCTTGTCGATACCTTTCCAACGAGCTATCATACGCCTAAAACAAAGATCGTATGCAAAAGTTACAACCCCGAGAAGTTGATGTACTAACTTACCCCAACGGGGCTCACATGAATTTTGGCACTTCATCTCCTAGGGTTAGGTTTTTGGATGTCTCGGACTTTTGGCATTCCCATTTATTGTAAAAAGGCCTTTAGGGATTCATTGTAATCATCTTCTTGCGAATACGCGCTGCCGTCACATCTCTTCTCAGAGATAAGTCACCACCATTCTAGCAAGCTTGTTTCCGCTACATTTTACAGTTTCCACTTATTTCATTATTAAATAGAAAACCAGGTTTACTGTATCTCTGTTATCTTGTGTTAAGCACCTGTTAATAATCTATATTCATTTCGTTTTGCTCATACAATCCGAATCAGTGCCTAAATGAAGGTTTTTTTGAGATAGAGGTTCTCAATGATAGTCAAATGCATAATTGATCCCCCAAAATGAATCTACTCAAGTATACCTTTCCAACGAGCTATCATATGCCTAAAACAAAGATCGTGTGCAAAAGTTACGACCCTGAGAAGTTGATGTACTAACTTACCCAAACGGGTCCCACATGACTTTTGGCGCTTCATCTCCTAGGGTTAGGTTTTTGGATGTCTAGGAATTTTGACATTCTCGTTTATTGTAAAAATACCTTTAGGGCCTCATTGTAATCATCTTCTCATGGATGCGAGTAGACATCACATCTTTTCTTAGAGATAAGCTGCCACCATTCTAGCGAGTCTTTCACTCTGTATTTTACAGTCTCTGTACATTTATTTCATTAATAGAAATCGTGTATTACTGTATATCTGTGTTTATGGTTGCATCTCTGATACATTCATGTTATATTATTGAATATCTGCGATATCTCTGTTCGTTTCTTTATTATATCTCCGCTCGCATTTCGTGCCGAAAATAATCCGGATCATTGGTATCAGAGCAGGTTGCTCTTGATCGTTTTTTCAGTGCATGTCCCTGACGAGGTCCAAGTATAGCAAGTTGGGTCTCGAGCCTGTCTCTCTTGAAGACAATCGCTCTCGCACACCCAAAAAACCCTCAATGGCGAAAGAAAAGAAAAATGATGGAGCATACGATCCTATCAATATGTTGCTTGAGCAAGCTCTCACACGATAGAGGGACGAAATGATGGAGAATTTTTCCCACATCCTTCAACGCCTGCCGATAACATCAGGCGTATCTTCATTAAGCGACCACTTTGGAGGCACCTAGCCTTTCAAGGTACAAGTTAACTTTGATATTCATGTATTTGAAGGACAGATAGATGCAGAAGCCCTAGAAAAATGGTTAACTCTGCTAGAAGGTTATTTCTATGTTCACAATTTTTTCGACAAAGAAAAGATCACCTTCGCACTCCTTAAATCTCTCCCTCATGTCAAACATTGGTGGGAAACTTACTGGGAGCAAAGTTCCACAAAGGAGTCTGGAATATATGGGGCCGATCCCACTTGGGATTTTTTTGTGGATGCGGTAAAGGAACAGTATTACCCTGTTGGCAACTATGTGGACCAGTACATGAGATGGACCACACTGCGACAAGAGAGGGGCCAAGCAGTTCCGGAGTTCACCAATACCTTCCATACCTTGCGCACCAAGCTGGGTATCAAAGACTCCAAGCGACATTTGGTTCTGAAATACCATGGGGCTCTACACAGATACATCCAGACTGAAATGAATTTTCTGGACATCTCATCACTCGGTGCTTCTTATCGATATGTTGTTAAAATTGAGCAGAAATTTAAGCACCAGAACAAATGGGAGTTCGGGTCTGCAAATCCGCAACAACCAAAGTATGACAAAGACGGCCCTAACAAACAGTTTCCCGAAAACAAGTCCAAGACACAGGAAAGGAAGGGTCACGGGAAGACAAAGAAGGACACCAAAAAATGGTGCGAGTTCCACAAAATCCCCTGGCACAACACCGATGAATGTCGCTCAAAACAGTCATTAGTGGTCAATATCAAAGACAAAGAGTCAAACCTTGATTCATAAAATGATTATGAAAATAATGGTAAAGGACAGATCATTGACGCGGACCCCACTGCTATTGTCGCAACCGCAACAATTCAACCAGAAGAACCAACAGATCCCGAAGAGGGGGAGCACCTTTTTCATTCACAGATGTGGGTAAAGGGGACCCCGCTGCATTTTATTGTTGATAGCGGAAGCCAGAAGAACCTCATCTCAGCAGAGATCTTCAAACAGTTGGGATTGTCGACAACACCACACCCGCAGCCATACAACATTGGGTGGCTTCACCAAGGACGAGATCTATGTGTCAGCCAACAATGTCGATTATCATACGGCATCCAACCCTTCAAAGATGAGGTATTATGTGATGTTGCCCCATTGGATGTCTGTGATGTGCTCTTGGGCCAACCATATATGTGGAGACGCCATGTTGTTTATGAGTCTCGACCCTGTAGTGTCATTGTTACTTTGGGGGGTCATCTCTACAGAATACCAGAGGTAGTTTTGACTACTGTTCCACCTAAAAAGTGTCGCAAGGTAGTATCTCATACTGCAAAATTCAGATTCTTCACAATCTGTTCAAAAGGAGAACAAAATGACACTGCAACCACTACAACCTTGCCCCAAGCACCTTCTATCCAATAGAAGCAGGTCGACAAGGTTGAAACAAAGCGCAAAGATTCCTTCTACACACCATCCTCTCATGTATCTTGACTTTTTGAACAACCTCAACCTCAACAGGTTCGTGATAGACTTCCACAAATTGAGCAACGGGACGTCTCCAACAAGACACGCAATTCACAAAGATGCAGATTCAACAAACACCTTTCCTTCTCCCCCGGGAACTCAACACAATGGAGACCATTGCTTCCTAAGGAGGGAGGATTGATCCAGGTGGATATCAGTGGCCACCCACATTTTCCAACTGGCTCAAAACAACTTTCTGACAATTTTGGCAATTTACTATTTTTAGCAGGTTTTAACTTCTAGGGCCATTTTAAAGGCCTAAATGAAGGTTTTTCGAGATCGAGGTTCTCATTAATATCCAAATTCATTATTGAGCCCCCAAAATGAATCTCCTCGACGATACCTTTCCAACGAGCTATCATACGCCTAAAACAAAGATCGTATGCAAAAGTTACGACCCCGGGAAGTTGATGTACTAACTTACCCAAACGGGGCCCACATGACTTTTGGTGCTTCATCTCCTAGGGTTAGGTTTTTGGATGTCTAGAACTTTTGGCATTCTCGTTTATTGTAAAAATACCTTTAGGGCCTCATTGTAATTATCTTCTCATGGATGCGAGTAGCTGTCACATCTCTTCTTAGAGATAAATTGTCACCATTCTAGCGAGTCTTTCACTATGTATTTTACAGTCTCTATATATTTATTTCATTAATAGAAATCGTGTATTACTGTATATCTGTGTTTATGGTTGCATCTCTGATACATTCATGTTATATTATTGAATATCTGTGATATCTCTGTTCATTTCTTTATTATATCTCCGCTCGCATTTCGTGCCAAAAATAATCCGGATCATTGGGAGGCTAAACATTTGCATAATTCTATGTTCTTAGTGAGAAGTGATGGCTTCGTCAGATAAATAAGATTTTGTTTATGAGTCATCAACATATTGTTCACATACCTCTTCTTTTAGGACTAGAAAATGTGATGGGAATACTTGTAATGTAAATGAGGAGTCATATTTTTCAACTAGTGAAAAATTTGATCATAGTGCAAGCAATGGTGTTAAACATGTTCATCAATAAAGTCCTAATTCATAAGACTTTGAAGGCACAAGTGATAAATAGGAGGAATATGATGATGATCAATCTATTCAATAGTTTAATAATATTGAAAATACTCAAAATATAGATTCAAGTGAAGACTTTGATTACAGTTTAAATGATTTGGATGATAATTTTCCTCCAAGTGAGGATTTTCAAGGCACTAATGAGAACGATGAAGATTTTCCTCCAAGTGAGGATTTTCAAGGAATTAATGAGGATGATGAAGAATTTCCCTCAAGTGGGGATTTTAAAAGTAGTGAAGATGATAATGCCAATGGTGGACACTCTTTCCAGAGTGGAGAATTTAAAAGCAACAATGTTGATAATGATGATTTTCCTCCAAGTGAGGATTTTCAAGGTACTGATGAGGATGATGAATATTTTCCTCCAAGTGAGGATTTTCAAGGAACTAATGAGGATGATGAAGAATTTACATCAAGTGGAGATTTTAAAAGTAGTGAAGATGATTATGCCAATGGTGGCCACTTTTTCCCAAGTGAAGAATTTAAAGGAAACAATGTTGATAATGACGATTTTCCTCCAAGTGAAGATTTTCAAGGTACTGATGAGGATGACATATATTTTCCTCCAAGTGAGGATTTTCAAGGCACTAATGAGGATGGTGAAGAATTTCCCTCAAGTGGGGATTTTAAAAGTACCAAAGATGATTATGTTAATGGTGAACACTCTTTTCCAAGTGGGGAATTTAAAGGCACCAATGGCGACGATGATGATTTTCCTCCGAGTGGGGATTTTCAAGGTATTGATGAGGATGATGAAGATTTTCCTCCAAGTGAGGATTTTCAAGGCACTGAGGAGGGTGATGAATAATTTCCCTTGAGTGGGGATTTCAAAAGTAGTGAAGATGATTATGTCAATGGTAGACACTCTTTTTCGAGTGGGGAATTTGAAGGCAACAATGTTGGTGATGATGATTTTCCTCCAAGTGAGGATTTTGAAGGTACTGATGACAATGATGAAAATTTTCCTCCAAGTGAGGATTTTCAAGGCAATAATGAGGATGATAAAAAAATTCCCTCAAGTGGGGATTTTAAAAATAGTGAAGATGATTATGTTGATGGTGGATAGTTTTTTCCAGGTGGGAAATTTAAAGGCACCAATGGTGATGATGATGTTTTTCCTCCAAGCGAAGATTTTATAGGCACTAATGATGGTATTGTTGATGATAAAGGCATTCTTGTTAAAGAAGAAGTTAACGACATTGATATTCTTAAGGGTGATGATGATTTTCCTTCAAGTGGATATTTGCATGGAAGATCCGATGACATTGGTGAGCCTGATGGTAATCATTTTTCTAGTGAGTTTGATATTCCTCTTATCAAAGAGGTTATCAATGAAGATGATGATGGACCTAGGAATTAAGATCATGTTCTCAATCATTCAAGTGCAACAAATCAAGGTGATCAACATTCTCTTGTTCAGTTTCCTCACAATGTTTTGTATGATATTCCTACTAGTGATGAGGAAATTCCTTCTAGTGAGGATGACGAAATAATGGAGACATTGCAAAGAAACATTGTGTCTAGGACCAGGACTGGACCTTTTTATATCAATCCAAATCATTTTAGTTATACAAGGTCTAGGAAAGAATTTCTCACTAAATCAATTTCCATTACTGATTGGATTTCAAGTTAAAATGTTCAAAAAAGATTTGTTTGAAAAGTATGGACTACATGTGTGCCTTGAATAAAATGAAGACATATTTGTCAATGAATAAAAACATGCAAAATTCTTATTTAGTGGGGTGCATGATATGATTATCACATTGGGAATTTTACTTTGCAAAAAGGCTTTAAAAAAAAATCACTCAATTGGTAATCTTCGTCTATCAAGAATCCAAACAAGATTGGAAAAAGATCCTTCATTTTATTCAAAGGTACATCATAGACGAGAGAGTGGACCATTAACAAACACTGCATTGTCATGGATGTGTGACTTCTTTTCCAAACATGGAGAGTGTATTACAAATAGAGACACAATGCATATTCCAGATAATTTCTCAAGGAGAGAAATCTACAACGTATACAAATAATATGTTGAATGTGTTGAAGGAAATGGTAATTTTATTACATATTCATATTTTATAAGAATATGGAAGAAACAATTCAACAATGTCCATATTCCTAAGAATTCAGGGATGGGGATTTCAAGTGGTCAAAAAGTGTAGTGTCCCCAAGGCCGAGCCCCGTTGTAAACCATGTTTTGAAAGAAATTGTAATTATGTTTTATAGGCTGGTGAGCCAAGTTCTTATAAGCGGGAGACTTATGTGCTGTTAGGCCAGAGAGCCTAAGTGTTGAAGGCCA
>ML833235.1:83133-103308 GCA_009831015.1 Picea engelmannii
TTTACCTCCACGTGTGAACCTGACGAGAATAGAAGACTCCGGGAAGCAAGAGAAACCCTAATGAGTTGACTAATAACCCTAGAAGCCTTGTTGGCTCAAGAAGATAATTTATATTAGGCTATTAGCCTCCAAGAGAAGAAGTCATCCATAAATAATAATAATATACTGAACAGACACATATCCAGAAGGAGAATTCATCCACAACAAAACTAGCATAACCACTATAAATACAGGGCGCCAGTTCTCATTTGACAGCATCTCATAATTGCAGTTCCCAGTTTGGTGCGCACTGCAGTTGCAGTCTTGTGCGCAGGTTTGGAGGAGAGTTGCTGGTGTAGTTGCAGCAGCAGCAAGTTTTCAGTATTGGCTTGAATATCTCTTGGCTAGGGTTTGGGACTATCTGATCAGTCTTTTGTGTTGCACTATCCTTGGAGAGAGGTGTGTTGCCCTTTGTTTGGCTATATAACCTAGGGTTTGCTTTCAGAGGAATTCTCAGTCAAGGTTAAGGTGCTCGGAGGGAGGCTTCAACCTATGGTTGGGTAACAAAGGTATCGTCAATGGTAAAATGAGCACACCATCTTCTATATTCTAACACCCAATACATTAACACAAACTTTGTAACCATATTGCTTCCTTGCTTGCATGAGTGGTTTTCATGTATTCAACTTATGTAGTTGAAAGTACCACTACAGAGTGTCTTTTGCTCATCCAACTGATTGCTCCTCCAAACAGGTCTAACACATACCTGCTTGTAGATCTCCTACGATCTAGATCTTGAGCCTAGTCTGCATCCACAAATCCATGTATGCCCAACACTCTATCCAATCCTGGTCTTTCTTGGTAGCACAATCCATAGCTAGTAGTGCCACGCAAATACCTGAAAACCATTTTTACTGTTGTACAATGCTCCTTCCCTGGTTTTGACATATACATGCTCAAAACTCCCACTGCATGTGCAATGTCTGGTCTAGTACAGACAATTGCATACATCAAACTGCCAATTGCACTCCCATATGGAACATGAGACATGTCCTCCTCCTATTCATGTGTCTTGGGACATTGATCCGCAAATAACTTAACACCAACATGAATAGGGATCTTGACCGGTTTACATTCTTACATATTAAACCTCTACAACATTGTCTCGACATATTTTCTAAGATTTAACTTGAGTTTCATTTTTTCTCGATCTCTTTTAATTCCATGCCCAAAATGAAATTTGCAGCATCGATATCCTTCATGTCAAATTTAGAGGACAACTGACTTTTCACATCCTAGATAATCTCATTTTTGTTTCCTATCAGCAACATGTCATCCACATATAAGAAAAAATAAATCAAATGATCACCAATTAATTTAAAATACACACAGTGATCATCTTTGCTTCATGTGAAGCCAAATCCCAGTATATAAGTATCAAATTTTTTATACCACATCATTGGTGATTGTTTTAAACCATACAAGGAATTTTTCAACTTGCATACCAGTTCCTTCTTTCCCTTCACAACAAAGCCTTTTGGGTACTTCATATAGTTTTCTTCTTCCAGATCCCCATGTAAGAATGTTGTCTTCACATCCATCTATTCTACTTCAAAATCAAATGCAGTAGCAACATATAACAAAAATCTAATATAAGTTAACTTGGCAACAAGAGAAAAAATCTCACCAAAATCAATTCCCTCAACCTAGGAATAACCCTTTGCTACTAACCGAGCTTTGTATTTCTCCACTTTTCCCTTATGCATTCAGCTTCTTTTTAAATACCCATTTGATGCCAATGGAATTTCTTCTAGTCGACAACTACACTAGATCCCAAGCCTCATCCTTATCCAAGGTTGTCATTTCTTCATCCATGGCCTTTTTCCAGAGTTTTCCATCCTTCGAATCCACTGGCTCCTGACAGTTCTAGGATCATCATCAGTAATAAACAAGGAAAATTTTGAACAAAAATCAGATGGAGTATACATTTCCGGTTGCCTTCTTTTCCGAACCGATCTTTATGAGGATCTTCTTCTTCTAATTCATGTTCTTCTGTAGAGTCTAATTCATCATCCTTTAAATCAAACTCTATTTTCTCTAGTTCTTCCTTACTTGGTAGGACATCATGTTTGACAACATATTTTATTTCTCTAAATACCACATCTCGGATATACACAACATTCTTAGTGTTTGGTTTCCAAAGCTTATAACCTTTAAGACCATATTTATACCCAATAAGGATACACTTTTCAGCGTTCTTATCTAGCTTACTCATGTTTTCCTTTGGAACATGAAAATAGGTCTCACAACTAAATACTTTGAGATGTGTGAGAGAAGATTTCTTACCAATCCATACCTCTTGTGGAGTCTTGTCATCGAGTGCTAATGAGGGTGATCTGTTGACCAGATAACATGCAATACCCACTGCCTTTGCCCAAAATTATTTCCCTAACCCGACACCACTGAGCATGCACCTTGTTTTTTCCATCAATGGCATGTTCATCATTTATGCAACTCCATTCTATTGAGGTGTATATGGAGTAGTCTTCTACCTTGCTATACCACACTTCTTACAAAATTCTTCAGATTCATTCTCGCGGAACTCTCCACCATTATATGTCATCAACACCTTAATTCTATTCTTTGTTTTATTCTTAATAAGAGCCTTAAACTCTTTAAACTCATCAAAGACTTTAGATTTCTTCTTGAGAAAATATATCCAAGTATTCCTCGAAAAGTCATCTATAAATGAGACATAGTACACATATTTTCCCAATGATAGAACCGACACAGGTCCAAACACATCACTGTGAACTAGCTGCAAAACTCCTTCTTCCCTCGTTGCACTAGAGGATAATCTTATCTGATTCTGCCTCCCATATACACAATGTTCACGAAAATCAAAATCTAGAGAGCAGTTAGACATACCTTGAACCATACCTTTATCATGTAGTAGTTGAAGAACCTTCTCTCCGATATGCCCCAGTATTTGATGCCACAACATAACCTTTTCTCCAGAGACTATAGGAGTTATTTATTCTTCAACTCCAATATTAGGAACAATGGAACTATTACACCCATCACTAATAGTGCTTCCTTCCAGCTTATATAGAGTTCCAAACCGAACTCCCTTCAACAACACCATTTCTCCTCGAAACATCATGTAGGTTTCCTTTTCAAATATTGTTTTTACCCCTGCATCATCCATTTTGCTTATAGAAATCAAATTTCTGGCCAACCCTGGGATGTGAAGAACACCAAGTAGTGTTCTAATCCTTCCATCTATGAGCCTCGACTTGACTTTTCCTCATCCTATGATTCTGGTTGTCGAGTCATCACCTAGGAAAATATTACCTCCATCATACCTTTCATATTCACAGAACCACTCCCTGTGGGGAGTCATATTGATATATGCACTTGAATCAACCAATCATGCCTCAAGATCTGCATGTGTGCTTGAAGAAGCCAAGTACACATCCCCTCCTTCTTCCTTGGAGGTATTTTCTTCTGTAAAAGGAGCTTCTTCAGATTCCTTCTTTTTCTCAACTTTGGATCTGCATTGCTTCTTGTAGTGCCCTTCTTTTCCACATCTCCAGCATACCTTTACAAACTTTTCGAGAGATTTAGATCTACCCTTGGACTTAGATCTCCCACTTGAGGACTTAAATCTATTTCTTTCCTCGGAGCGTCCTCTGAAAATAATGCATATGTGATTTTTCCTTCCATGTTCCTCTGTCTCATCTCCTCAGACAACAAGGATGAGACCACTTCATCAAAATTCAAGGTAGTTGTATTACTACGTATGGCCACAACCAGACTATCCCACGAGTCTGGTAAAGAGCACAGTAAAATGATACACTTATCTTCATCTAAAATTTTAATCTCAACAGACACCAACTGACTTACCACAATATTGAAGGCGTTCAAATGCTCTGCCACCAAGTCTCCATCTCTGATCACCAGGTTATACAACTTCTTTCTCAATAATAGTTTATTTACTAGGGACTTACATTGATACAACTTCCCGAAATTATCCCATAAATCCTTGGTTGTAGCTTCCTCTGACACATTCAGTAATATTGACTCTGAGAGACAGTCGGATTTTGCTCTTCGCCTTCCGATCCAACTTTTTCCAGTCATTTGTTGAAGTTCCTATATGTGCAGTACCTGGATCCACTGCGATCCACTGATCTCTGTTCACCAAGAAATATTCCATCTTGAGCTTCCACAACTCAAAACTTTGCCCATTAAACTTCTCGATCTCCATTTTCGAATTGCTCGCCATTTCTCTTCACCAGAAAAATCAATACCGCAAATATCCCATTGTTACAAGGCTTATCACAGTCTTGAGCCAAACCCTTGACCACAAAGGTGTCTCCTTGAAGCCAACAAAGCTCTGATACAAAATGTAGATTTTAACCTTGTACAATTATTTACTGCAAACAGATTTTCAGCAAAAGAACAGAAAAGATACAATGGAAAATACACACATTACACAAGATTTTTCTCCTGGAAACCCAACCCGAGAAAACCAATATATTATATATTCATTCACTATCATACATTGTTTATAATACAATATAAATATAGGAGCCAGCAACATCCAAAACCCTAACCCAATGACCTGGATTAGTCAACAACCCTAATTCCTTAACCGAAAATAAAAAACCATCGACAAAAAACCATGTGTCGAAAAATCGTCCAACAATGGACACAAAAAACAAGGCAAAAAGGCAACACGTTTCACGAGGCAAAAAAACTCGAGGGAATTGCCCCTACAACCCCCAAAGGGGGGCCTAGCAATCCCTCCTCAAACCCCCCTGCGCACCCGATGCAATCTAGCGTATGCTACACCTAGTCGTGCAAAGAATATAACACATACCCAACAATTGGTCGCTTTAGGGTTTGATTTTGTCTAAACATGTGGAATCATCCATGGGAAAAGAACCCATTGGGTCCTCTTAGGCTCTTACCTATATTTGGGAAGGGAAATCCAAAGGACCATGTCTCCACCTCCGATGTTGAACCTTTAGGCCTATGATGTGGTCAAGGAAGGTCAAATAAAAACCAATGAAATCACCCTAGATGCATGGGTAATGCCAACACTTGCTCAAAGAAAATTGTATCTCCAAACCCTTACCAAGCCTTAGAAGTGTTGATGGGGAGGAGATGAATCTTCATGTCAAAGGTCCTGAATGAAGTGTGTATATGGAATGTTCAAGGTCTTATAGACCTTGTCAAGAGGATCGTGGTTCGAAGAATTCTCTCTTTGATTCTTGAATTGGATACCATGTGTCTGTAGGAAGTTAAAGTGGTTGGTCTTTTGTTAAGCACAACATTACGTTATATAAGGCATGATGTTGTTGTGTTTCATTCTAACCATGAGAAAGGATTAGGTGGGGTGGCTACTTTGGTCTTTCCCAAGCTTGTTAGGCATGCAAATGATCACAGGATTGATCCTTCGCACCAAGTGGTGTGATTGTTGCTCAACCTTGATAGCGAGGTTCTTGTCTAGTTAACATGTATGCTCCCAGTGATGTAGAGGAGAGAGTGGCCTTTTTGGATTCATTGGTCAAGTTCCCCCAAAAAACAAACTAGCTTATTTGTGGGGACTTTAATAATGTTGAATCTCAAGAAGAAAAAGTGGGAGTCAACCTTCTTTTGATGCCTCTATGGGAATGAATGCCTTGGAATGGCCTCGAGGCCAAACTTGGCCATTGCAACCCTAATAAATATCAACAAAGTGATTCTTCTAAGCTCTCGTTTACTTGTTCTAATCTAAGATCCAACTCAAGAATAATGTTGAAAACATTGGAAAAAAATGTTGGTGGAGAAAAACTCTTTCTTCTTCCTCTGCGGAAACCACAAGTTAGTGTAGGTGACAAGAGAGCTCACCCTCTTTGTGTTGAAATATTGTAACTTTGAAGAATATTCTACCTAAGAGAAAGTTGAATAATATTATTATATTATATTTAATTAGGACCTATTGTGCCTTAGTAAAAGTCGGTCCTATTGTGCCTTGACAGTTAATTGTAAATTAAGAGGGTAAAGTGATAGGTCGACCCAGACCTAATTATAGGTTGGCCAAGCCACTATTTATAAGAGAGGCCAGTGCCTCATTTGGACACACACACTCAGCTCTGCAGTGTGCAAGTCTTGGAGAAGAACTTACTGCAATTGGGGGTGACGCCAAGGAGGGTCTTGGTCTATCTCTTGGTATTTCTTGGTTAAGTGGTGCGCTACTCTTCCTAGTGAAGGAGTAGAGGAGGATCTTTTGTTCGATCTTTGGTCTATGTATATTGAGAAAGTTTTTGTTGGGTTTTTACCCCATGAGGGTTTCCCAGTATAATCTATGTGTATTTATTGTTTCTATGATTGCCTCTCTTTCAGTGATCTTATTTATGCAGCTAATGTGCTAAATGATTATAATAATAAAGAAGAACTGTAACTTCTAGTTGTATAAGTAAAAACATCAACACTTTCACCATCAACCAAAAATGTTCTCCATTTATTGGGGAGGTACTATGATAATAACTTCTAAGTCACATTATATGGTCAATATATTTCACCTCCAAAACCCGTAAGTAACATTATATGTTCATTGTCTATCATCTCCAACACCCATCATGCATCCAAGTTGTTAAGCATGTTTGGAACTTGTTTCCCATACCACGAAGGGAATATAGTTGGATTGAAAGGTGGAATGATGTTATTGGCCGAATCATTGCATTAATTCATGACTTTAGGCGACAACTCACAATCGTTCGTCAACCACGTCATAAGGCCACCTAAGCAACAACTAAAGAAATGCTTTGTCTTCTTCAATTTAAGGTGTATGACAAAGTTGTTCATGAAGAGTTTCCAAACTGTCAATTCTTAGAAGGTAGGCGAAATCCATCAAGATTGGGATGCTCAAATCCACACAAGGTTGCATTCACTTTGAACTGGGCACTAGTCTACTAAGGATGTTTTCAAAGCCCTAGACACTAAAGAAGTGAAGAAATGACTTGCAGTGCATAAGACCATTAGTGGTCAAGTAACTAATCTAAACATGGGAACATTAAATGGTTCCTTGTTAGCCACTATCACAATGTTTTCCAATGGGAAGGGCTAGTAAATGAATGCAAGGTTGGCATGAAGACTTGCATTGACACTCTACGTACGTAATTGTCTCTTGAAATAGAAACACTGTGTAACCAAGCACTGACCTTACCAATGCTGACAAAAGCCTTGATGGTGATGTTTAATGACAAGTCCCTCGAGCTTGATCCATACCCATGTGAGATTTACAAGTCCATTGTTGAGTATGTGTTATATTATTTCCACAACTAGAACTAGTGTTGGTTGTGGGGTCATAGGGGTGTTGGTTGTGGAGCTTGATTATCTTCCCGATTCACATGCAGGTATGCCTACCCCCCTTCTACCGAGGGTTCAGGGGCTGGTCCCCGAATGAAGCGGGTCTAGGGGGGCTCTACCCCCCTAGATGGGGGGCATGGGGCCATTGGGCCCCCATCAAGGGGTTTGGTAAAATTGCCTTGTAAAATATTGTAATTTCGTAGTCAATGTGGATTGTTCATTATAAGGTCGTAGATCTGATCGTAGAAGTGATGTTAGGGTTTTCGCCCAAGAATGAAACTCTCTTTTTGTATGAGGGCATTGTATTGTGGCTATGTATGATGAATAGAAGATGTGTGTCTCTAAACAAGTTTTTGGTTTTCTCGGTTTGGGTTTCCAGGGTAAAATATATGTGTAATGTGTGTGTGTGCCATTGAATCTTTTCTGTTTTTATTAAGAATTTGTTTGTTGTAATTAATTGTACAAGGTTAAAATCTACATCCACAAGGGAATTTGTCGGGCCCAACCTATTTAGAGTGTACAAGGAAGTTGTCGAAAAGAACTCATTGGGTGCACTTATAAACAAATGTTTGATTAAGTTTATTCCCAAAGCAGACGAACCAATCACATCATTGAATGCTCCTACAAGTTTCTAGCCAAAGCTCTCACTTTGTGACTTAGAAACATTCTTCCCACGATCATCAAGCCAAAGAAAACTAGTTTTATCATAGGTTGCTTAATCCTAGACAATATTATTGTCACCTACAAAGGTATGGAATGGGAAATATCCCTAGAGTCTAAATACCCTTTGCATCAAAAACGATTTTGAGAAGGCATATGTTTGACTAGAATGGTCTTTCATCCTTACAATGCCCAAAAATTTTGGGTTCAGTCATTTCTTCCTTTGAGCTATAGAAACTATGTTCGCTAACACAATTCTCTGCATTTCTATGAAACATATCAAGTCAAAGGAGGTGGGCATGTTCAAGTTTATTAAACAATGTTACCCATTGGCAGCAACATTGTATGGTATCATTACAAGGCATTGGGTAATTTGCTTCATCATAAAGTTTAGGAAGGACTCATCAAGGGCACTCTCTCTCTTTGAATTAGAAGTTGGATATCTTGTAAGTGATCAATTCACTAACAACTCCTTTCTAACCATCCTAGAGTAGTAGTAGTAGTCTATGGATAACACAATGGCATGTCTCCATATTTCACTTTGCCTCAGGGTCTATGCTACAAATGGATAAAACATAGTGTTATTGGATATGATAGAATGAAATCCCAGATTGATTGACTAACATGGATGGTCTTGGCTTCAACCTAGGCAAATTTTTAAGTTTCTAGGTATCCCCTTTACCTTTATAGTGTCGCCACTAGCCTTGTGGAAAGTAGTTCTCCAAGGATTGCTAGAAAGGTTGATGGGTGGATTACCAAGCCTATGACATTTGTAGAAATATTTCAAATTTCTATTAAGGTCCTCATTCCCACACATGTTTATCACTAACCTTGTTATGTTCCCTCTACTACGAGCTTTTAGAGGCTTCAAAATTTCCTCCGAGACTTTCCTTCAATTAGCGTTAAGGAGCAAAAAGGATTCCATTGTGTCAACTAACACTTACATTGCAACCCCAAGGATTGGGGAGGTATGGATATGATTGGTTCCTTCCAACATGATGAAGCCTTGTGTGCAAAGTGGGTCATCAAGGAAGTGAAGGGCAATGAAAGTCGAAAAGTGTTATTGTGCAACTTCATTTCACTTAGGATTTTGTTGGGTGAAAGAAACTAGAGTAATGTAAAATTCCAAACACTTTTGCTTACACCAATCAAGGTGAAAAACAAAGGGTCATTTAAAGTATATTAAAAGCATGGGATGTTGTCAAAACCTACATCACCTATAAAAGAGACTCATTGTCGACGCGCCTATCATTCAATGAGAATTTCATTTGGTGGTCACTTTTTGTATTGTTCAATGATGAGCCTTTAGTAGAAATTGCATGGTTTTCAACCAAAACCGTTTTTAATAGGGGCATTGTTAAGGCAGGGAACCATTTTTATGCTCAAGCTAGAGATGGGAAACCTTGGTTTACATTGAAATCTACATTTAATATAGCTAAAATTGGCACATTGATTATTGAGTAGAATAAAGAGCTTGTTGTTGATGATTTGTTCCTCAAAATCGGCCTACAACACCCAACCAATCAATGGTGGGATTGGAGGTGGAATTGCTCCAAAGTTTTTAAAAAGAATTGACTAATTGATGAGTATCGTCGGTGGAGTACCATGCCTATGTTGAATATTTTAGTAAATAAAATGTGAAGTTAGCTTATACATAGACTACTTGGCAATGTCATCTCCAAATTGTATCAAAGCCCTACATCGAGCTAAAAAAGCATTTTTTGTTTGATCTTTGGTTTTGGGAAACCTTTCTCTTAGTCAACACCTTTAGTATCTGGGATTGCACAACCTAAATGCCCCTTTAATCACAAGGAATAGATTATGAAACATTTTTTTTGGTTCTACCATTTTATTATGTCAAATTGGGAATGGGCCTCAAAATCGTGATGTCAAATTCTCCCTACGTTCATCACTTGGAAACCTACCCTTAATGGTTATAAGCTCACATAGGTCATAGAATTTCATCCAACACTACAACTTGTTAGAATAGATATTTTGTTTTTATTTGGAAAACAAAAAAGATCATGTTATTAAAACAATTCAAAATTGCTCCATGTTTACCTAGTTTGATGGCTCACTGATATGCGCAAACCTTCACTTATAGATCCAAGGGAAATTTGGTAAGGTGGAACTTATGTTGGGGCATCTTTAGAGACTTCTGGAAAAGTGAGGGTGGCTCCTTGCATTATTAGTCAAATCCTTCCAGAGAATGTCTCCCCCTAGTTCGACCCATGACCACAGTTTTGGCAACTGACCATGCCATAGTATGCATTGTTTTGTTCATGAACGCAGAGAGCATTATAGTCACGAGCAGTACAGTGGTCCATTGACCCCTTAACCCAACAATGACAAGTTCCCTTACCTCAAATTAGTTATTTCCATGGAGAAGCACCTGGAGCACGATAATGATGGATGCGAACCTAACCCCCATGTTGATGTGCTTGTTGTTGATGGATTAGTTCCAAATTCGAATGATAGAGATCCCCCACCTGACATGGACAATGTGTTTGTCGTCACTTGATGTCTATCTTAGTCTTGGCTAGCTATCCATAATCTCTGAGTTTTTTTGTAATGTTGTTATTATCCCTATGGGCATAAACAATGTTAATATTTTGATGTGTTACTCCCCTTAGGCTTACTCCCCTTAGGCCAGAGTTTTCTTAGTGATTAATTGAACCTTGTGGCAATTTCTAGTTTCTAGATTATATGCTCATGACAACTCTTTGTGCACCCTAATTTTTTTAGGTACAAAATGCCATGTACATAATATTTTTTTTAATAGTTAAAGGGAAGCTTTTTATTAAAAAATAAGCATTTGGTGACGAGCTCCAATAGAACAATGCAGTGAGCCTTACATGTATCGCAAGCAATAGCAATGTTCAAATCTTTTTTAATATGTGTTCTATATAAATATTTAATGTTCCAACTTCCAAGGAAGGGAATTCGAACACTTCCTATATTTTCATAGGTTCAAAGTTATATCTAAAGACACATGCCATCCAAAATTTTGTCACATCCATATAGTTTATTTGGGAGGGAGGAGTTTTAGCTTTGATATTTTCTGAGTATCTCAACTTCCCAAAGAGTCTTTTTTTTTGGCCCAATTTTTGTTACCTCAATAATCCATCTCAAAGTCCACAAACATTATAGATATCATAAAGAGAAGGACCCAATATACCACAAATAGTATCCACCATGCAAACTACACGTGTGAGCAAGGACCATCACCCATTTCACGACTTTGATTCTTCCCATTTCACGGTTTCAAATTGTTCGTTTGTGTTTATTAATCGGTAACTCGTATTGAGCTTTGGTGAATATTCATCATCATGATATAAGGTCTTAAAAAATATTAAAATAAAGGAGAGATTCAAAGCAATTTTAAACTAAAACATAAAAAGCGATCATGCTAAGACTTGAGGCCATGTTTATACAAAATTATCCTTCCCCAAACATTTCATTAAGACCCAATGAAACGTTAACTTAGACTTCACACATAAGCTCCCACAATTGTGACTGAGATTTAAAACTTCCAAATGGAATCAAGATAAGGCTACTCCTAAAACGATATGCAAACCCTAAATATCGAGGAATGTGAAATTTTGACAACAAAGACATACAATGTCACATAATGAGGGAATCCATGGAGCTTATAGACATGCTTAAAGAATAAATCATTGACCTAAGAAATCATTAACTTGGTAGTAAAAAGGGGTAAAATGAGCATAATTGGTTAAATGATCGACTACCGCAATGATAACATCCTTACCTAGAAAGATCGGTAGAGTTGTGATCAAGTACATATATACGTCTTCCCACTTCTAATTAGGGATGTCATTACATTGGAGAACAATGGGGTAAGATATCGTTTCCACCTTAATGTGATGGCAAGTATCAAGTTCCACGACAAGCTACTTAATATCAAAATTCATTCTTTTCCAATAAAAGTGGGAGGATATATTATTGTAAGTTTTGTGAAAACCCACATGAGCAAGAGGGAGATGTGTGCCCAAATTAAAAACCGTGTTGTATAAGAGAACATCCACATGGTAAATAACTTTGATTCTTAAAGAGAATGACACCTTTCTTAATAATCGAAGGTCGACGCGTATTGTCATCAATAATGTCTTGTTGCAGCTGAATTATAGTAATATATGCGATGAGTCATTATGCCAAAGTCGAATCACTAATTGATACGGAGTTGAAGGTGGGTGGTTTATCATAATAAAATAATGTATCAACAACAACATTCACTTTCCTCTTTTTATAGATGATCTCAAAGTCATAGGCTTGCAGGCAATCTATCCACTTTTGTTGCTCCTTTGTTAGAGTACCTTGCATCGATAAGTGCTTCAAGCTAAGATACTCAATTTTAACAAAGAACTTACTACTAAGTAGGAATTGATGCCACTTGGTAATTTTATGAACTATGGCCACAATTTTAACAAAGAACTTACTACCAAGTAGGAATTGATGTCACTTGGTAATTTTATGAACTATGGCCAACATTCTTTGTTGTACATGGGCATACGTCGTTCTTATCATTCAACTTCTTGCTTTCAAAGTCAACGGGTCTATCACTCTATGGAAGCACCACACCAAGCCTAAACCCAAAAAATCACACTCGGTGAAGGGTTGCAAGAAATCAAGAGTAGCAAGCATTGTCATCGAAGCAAGGGCTTCCCTTAACATAGTGAACAGCGAGTTGTGCATCAATTGATCTATGAAAGACACCCTTATTTGTTAAATCATTAATGGAAGAGCAATTGAAAAGCAAATCATGCAAATCTACGGGTTGAGCTGCCCTCCATCCACATATTCCCAATGAATGGCAAGGCACAACATCGTTATCGACGCAACATTTTTCTCCTTATTGCATTTTTATTGTATACATCCATCAAATTCATAATATTTGATTCTAGACATGGTTTAATTTTAAAGTTTTTTCCTAATTTGAACATTTTTCCCTTTATTTTTTAAGAAGATATTGTGTATGGTTTCTACTTGAGAGAGAGAGAGGGAGGTTATATATATATATATAGCCCCAAGGGTTAGCTCAATTGGTTGAACCATCCATCCAAGGCATGTTATCAATAGGGAGGCCATAGGTAACAAGCTCAAATCCAAGTGAGTCCATCAAAGTTGCTAGTGGCTATTGTCGTTGGTAGTGGAGACACCCTCCATCAAAATATTCCAAAGAAGGGGGGGAAATCTTGTAAGGTTTCCCTTGGGAACGTATTAAATAAATAAATAAAAATCCTTGCTAAGCCCAAAAAGCCTCAAAGTTTCTTTCAAGTTGTAGGCTTTACCATTCTTGAATAACTTGAATCATTGTAGGATCATTATGACACTCACTACAAAGATACTATGTCCAAGATATTACAAGGAAGTCTAGACAAATTCACACTTGAATTCTTCTACATAGAGCTTCTACTATGCTAAAGTGGCTAGTACAAAATCCAAATGCTCCACATGATCCATGAATGTCCTACTATATATGAGGATATCATCATAGAAAACTAGGAAAAACTTGCGTAGATACCAAACACTTAGTCCATTAAAGCCTAAAACGTAGTAGAAGCATTACATAGGTTGAACAACATCACTCAAAATTAGTAGTGGCCCTGATGAGTCATGGACGTAGTGTTCCCTTTGTCTTGTAATTGTATAGGTATCTAGGAATAGCCAAAAAAGGAGGTCAAACTTCTATGATCCAGGGCTATGTTCCTTCATGTTTCACCAAGAAAGTAATGATCCAAGGTTATGATACTTCAATTTCACAAAAGGTCGTTGTTCTTTTGGAACCCATACGAGATGGGAAGTTCAAGATGAAGAGAGAGTAGCTTGGTTTGATTGTGTAAAACCAAGTTGATTTGCTTTTGTTCTCCTTGCATGCTCACCATCTAGATGCTAAGATGAAGAGCGAGTAGCTTGTTTTGATTGTGCAAAACAAAGTTGCTTTACCTTTGTTCTCCTTGCATGCTCAACATCTAGATGCTAAGTTGCAGATTGCTTGTTTAATTGCTTGGAGAGGGACACGCCTTTGTGAGCAATGATTGCTTGGATGATGAGGTGTATAAAGTTGTATTTGTGGGAGTGACTCCCATGGATGCTTGCATAATAGGTATGATGTTGATGGCATGAAGGAGTTTTCTTCCAGCTTTGTGGAGGCACATAATTAACAAGTCGCAACTTCAAAGGGAGTTGATTGATGTTATAGAAAACACTTTTCTCGTATATAGGGAGTGTTACTTTTTGGGGTTGCTCCAAAAGTGTTTTCACCTAGCTAAGAGAGCAATAGATCTTCTATTCTCTTGGTAATGATTGATGGAAATATGGATGGCTCAGTTTGAGTGGATGTTTGACCTTGGATAAAGTAATAGCATAACACACTTACCTAGGAGGTTGTTATCCTATCTAGCATGATGACTAACCCACTAGATGCACACAATAGGGGAGTCAGACACTTGATTAGGAGAGGTACCTACCTAAGAGGGTGAGCATTAGGCACTTGAAGGAGGGCACTTAGCCCTAAGAGCATGGGACCATGTGACATACACTTTGGAGGTTGGATACCTAATTCGAGGTACCTACCTAGGAGGATGAACATTAGGTGCTTCAAGGAGGGCACTTAGCCCTAAGAGTATGGGACCATGTGACATGCACTTTGGAGGTTGGATACCTAACTCAAGGACACTTGGGTTGAGGAGCATGCTTCATTAAGGTTGGTTGTGGACCCAAACACATATGTTGAGGAGGAGCACTAGAGCAAGTAACTACCTTGGCACACATGTTGAGAAGCATTGGGCACAACTGTACATGTGGTACATGGTTAGAGGAGCACCTTGCATGGGGACACTTAAAACACACACGATCCTGGAAAAGAGAGATTTGAGCTAATAACTTGTTGGATAGCACACCAACTTAGAGGAGAGGCATTGGGCCCAAGAGGCATCATGCTTGGAGGTTGTACCATGTTGGGGTTGGGTAAAATCCTAGTGTGACACTTGTCATCCTTGTATTGTAGAGCGCTCCATGTGGGATTGCCTTATTGACTTAGGTCTAGGGTTACTTTTGTGGACCTAGTGCATGTTTTATCTTCACCTCCCTCACTTATCCTATATAAAGGTAGGAAAGTATTTGTCGTTACTCACTACTATTGTACTCGTTATTCTATCTTTATAATTGCCTTGGAGAAGTCTTGTAGGGAGCAAAAGCTAGGTATTGTGTTGTAAACCCTAGAGGAGACATGAAAATGAATGCTAGTGCTTGAGGATGTTCTTGGAGTCCTTGTGTGATGCAAGAGGACGTTAGGGCTTGCGCTTACCCTAGAGTAGAACATAAGAGGAGCTGAAAACTTGGATGTAAGCCTTGCTTATTCTTTGTATTGTCATGGAGAAGTCTTGGCTCTTATGTTGATGCAAGAGAGGTAATACTAGGGTTTGTGATAAAAATCCTAGGGGAGACATGGTAAAGATGAATAGTGCTTTGGGTGATATCATGGCCTTGTTCTTGTCTGATGCATAGAGGCTAGGAAAAGATCTTGGAGTGTTAGATGAGTAGAATCTTGAGTTTGATGTGATACATTGATTGAAAGAAGACATGTGTATTATTCACTTGATCTTCCATGGAGCTCTTGGTGCTTCTGTTGATGCAAGACTTGAAAAACAAGGGTTTCAGGACTCCAACCCTAAGATGGACATGAAGACTTGGAGACTAGCACTAGAGTTGTCTTGTAAGCTTTGAATGTGTGTGATGCAAGTTGGCTAGGGTTTGCAAAATGTAAGGAAGACAATTACACTATGTGGAGACCTAGAGCATGGCGAGATGCTTTGCTTAGAGGACTTAGAACTTAATATGATTTCAAGTTTAATGGAGCTTGGTGAAATGCCTTACTTGAGCAAGTAGTTGTTATACAATGTCGTGATGTACTTGGAGGTACACTTGTGTGATGCAAGTCACAAAGCACCCAGCTTTAGTTAGGAGGGATTACTAGCTTAGGGAAGTTTGAGGTTAAGGTTTGACAATTGGTGTGATGTTGGCTTGTTATGGTTACTCTAACTAGGCTTGGAGAGCACAATGAAGTAGTCCTAACTTGTAATAAGCTAGCAAAATGTACATACTAGCTTATCACAAGTTGTTGGTATGTATTTATACTTCAATCTTATGTTAATAAGAAGTGTAGATTGTTGTCCTAAATGTTTGTGCTTGCAGATTTGATTTACAACTTATTTCTCGTGATTATTTGAATAATTAGTAGCACTAGTTTATCTTGTTGATTTGATATAATAACCGAGAAATTTACTTGGGTGAATTGACAAGTAAAGAAATATTAAATTCGAATCCGGTTTGTACTTAGTGTAGTATACCTAGGGAGGTAATATGGGGTACCTAGGGCAGTACCCAATGGGAATGTGGTTATGTATTATTAATGGAAGTCATTTAATATATGAGAATGTGATCATTCAATGTAAGGTGGACTAAGTCCACTATATTAATAAAGACCCACTATGGTAGTTAGATGTAATAAATGTGAGAAGGCTCTCTAGAAGGTTCCTAGGATATAGAGAGAGTTATATAAAGAAGTGTACGCAATATAATAAAACAGAGTAAAGAATATTGTGAATGTATCAAGCATTGTTTGAGGAGTGTTATCCTTCATTAAGGATTAATATATGGTGTTACCCTACCCCAAGGGTTTTCTCTAGTTCTTGTGTTCAGTATTTGGTGAATGGTTTGAATTATTCTTGTTGATATTGTGGGTTTATTTTGAGATTTATTTTCATATCTATTCAGGTATTTAACACTTAGGGATGTGATTTGGTGTTTCTTTCCTTGAGGTGCCTAGTTGATTGGTTGATGGAAAGATGAGTTATATGTTGTTATAATTGATAAATCAAATTCAGCCCTAAGGTTAAATGTCATTAGGAAACAAATTCAAGAAACCCCAAGTAAGTAGGGTTGAAATCTAAGTTGCAAAAAAACACTAAAAAATCCTAGGAAGCAATCAACTCTTCAAATTTTAACAAGCGTGACCAATAAGTTCAAAGGGGTGTAACTGCTTATTCCCCAAGGGTTCATGTCCTCTTCTTCCTCCTCAAAATTTGGAGTGAGGTATTTGCCTCTATGTCCATGGTCCTTTTACATTGGGCTCACATGTCTTAAATCATTTCTCCTACAAATTTCACAAGGCTTTATTGAATTTTATAGATCTACCTTAGTCACATAATGTGATATGCCCCCCATCATTTTCCTTGTAACCATACAACAAGAACAAAAATCCATTGACACTCTGATACCAACTTGTACAGAAAATGGAACTATTATTGCAACTATTGATGTAATGGAAACAAGAAAACTAAGAGCAATAAAAATAAAGAGACAAAGACAAAGAAAATGGTGTAGGGCACCAACACCCAAAAGGGTGAATTGCACCTTCAAATCCGAGTCACAACGAAAGATTTCCCCAAAAAAAAAATTGGTTGATTGTTATAAAATAATAAAAAGTTACACATGAAAGAGAGGGCCCATATTTATATTTACAAGGCAAAAACCCTTACCTAAAACTTAAGTCACAAATAAAAGTGACAATACCCTTGTCATATAATGCAATACTTTAAAGGCATAGGCTTAAAACATTGGTAATATAAAATGATGAGTTACACATGAAAGAAAGAGCCCCTATTTATATTAACGAAGCAAAAACCCTTACCTAAAACTCAGTCACTAATAAAAATGACAAGACCCTTTTTATATAAAAGTGATCAAACAAAAAATAAAACACGATACTATAAAGGCCTAGGCTAAGAACATTATTTAAGAATCTTTTTTCCTAGAGTGCATTGATACCATGCCCTATAGGATTCCTTTAATTTTTACAATGCCTTTTGCAACATGTGTACCAAGTGCTCATTGCATGGTTATACATAACATTGACGTTGATCTATCTAAATCTCCTCCTCCAACCGACCATTTAGGAATGTTGTCTTCGCATCTAGTTAATGCACACAAAAGTCTAGCGTTGTTTCAATTTGTAACAATACTCTAATTGACATCATTTGACAATCATTGAGAAGGTGCCAAGATAATCTACACCCTAACCATTGGTCCGCACTTTTTCCACCAACCAAGATTTGGGGCAATCCACCAATATATCTAGTTTATCAATTTCCTTAAACACCCACTTATATACTTTCTTTCTAGGTGGACGATACAACTGTCTCAATCTAATTTCTCATTAGTGATTCAAATTTAGCATACATTACATGCCTCAAAACCAATGCCCTCTTATTTCCAAGTGCCATTTTATTTGTATTTAGAATCTTCAACATAAAATGCATGTGATTTAAATGCCTTGTGTGTGAGCTTTCAGTCCTTGTTGATCTTGTAAGTGGTGGTCATGCTTGTCCACTTGCTTCCTCTAAAGTTTGGTGACTTTCTCCACCAGGTTCACCTCCTTTCAACGGTTATTGCAACGCTAATTCTTGTCTTCCTATGGTTATTGGAAGGCTACTTGTCTTGCAACAATTGGTGAGTTGTTTGAAATTGGTGCTTCATTTGCAGCTTCTTTTGACCCAAAGCCCAAAGCTTCCATTTATGCATGCTTAGTTTCCACACTATTAACTACCATTGACTTAGTGTTCATCAAAGATGATGTGTCAACTTATTAAGACCTCATGCTTTATGGTACCAGATAGCCTTTATGCTTTTGAATTTAAGTTGAAATTCAACATCATGCACTTTGTCCTCTTTATTCAACATCTTACACTCCTCATCCGATACATGTGGATATTTTGAACAATTGAAAAACCTTCAATTCTCAACATCTGGTTTTACTCCAATGCCATGCTTCATAGGGCATCTTCTTATGCAATGCATTGGTGAGTAAGGAATGGTGTACTACTTATCCTTTCACGTGCACAAAACATATTAAAACACTTTGGTAGTGTATTCACCCTTGTCACATCTAGTCTCTTGAAAGGCTTCATGTGTTGCTTTTTCACATAAGTTTGAATGTTTTAGAGACTTCCAAATCATTTTATTTATTCTTAAGAACGTGATCATCAATAAAGGTGGTAAAATACTTTGCTCTACCATGTGACAGTTTGCATTGGAGCACAACTTTTTGAGTGTATCTAATATGTTTGCTCAATTGCTCTTGTTGCTCCCTTCCTTGAGAAAGGAAGTCTATATTGCTTGCCCCACACACCCCTCACAAATGCCCAACTTAACTGAGAAATTCAAGTTCAAGGCTTCAAAAAGTTGATCCTACCTTGACATTTTCAAGCATTGTGCATGTGCATTACAATATGGCTTTAGAGACTCCAACGTATGTGGCTCATAATGTTGCTTCCAACACATCTACATAAAACTTATACAACTTACCTTCCTTTATACCTTTGTTAATAATCTTACCTTTGTAAATAATCCCACCTCCATTATCTTTGGGAGTTCATTCATTGATATTAAAATTTTAATAACAATCCAACATATTCTTTTTTATTGCCAATACGTTCTTCCCCAAGCTGGGTTCATGTAAGACATAAGAATCTCTTAATATGCACCATCAGGGGTCTTTAACAACACAATAACCTCTTCTACTATTTCATGTTTCAGTGACATTACCAAGGATAACATGTCTACATTTGGGAATTCCATTTTATTTAATGAACTAAGTCCTTTCAAATGTCATATGCTAAGTGCACCTAGGTCCAAGCACCAATGTATTGAAGAGCTTAAATCTGAAAGTATTGTCGCTAAACAGAGTTTTTCTTGGTTATGGTTATGATGTGTATAGTTATTATAGCTTCTACCTTCTACCTATTCACTTCAATAATTAGTGCAATCTTTCTTGTAATGCCCTTCAACAAACTAAAAACACGCATCCTTCTTCCTTTTCTCCTTTTTGTCCTAATTATTCTTGAATGTATTTGATTTTTGCTTTGTTGACAAGTATGGGTTTCTATTTTCTTTGCTTTATCCTTGATTCTTGTTGAAAACAGAACTGTGGATAAAATCTTGTATCTTTCCTTCTCATTTTATATTGTAGTAATATTGGGATTACCTTCTATAAAATTAAACCAAGGTCCCAATGCTACAATTAATGCTTCACAAAATATGTGTAAGGTCGCAAGAATTTTCATTGCAACACACACATCTGAAACATCTAATCTGCATGCT
>ML833235.1:103408-119701 GCA_009831015.1 Picea engelmannii
GTCCCCGTGGAACACTGAAATTAACTGAAGAAAGGGGCATAACATTTGCCAGGAAGGTAGTATATAAAAGATCCCTCCACTGTGTCAGTGAATTATTGAAAAAAATCAGGAAAAATAAGTATAAAGAGAAAATCGATTAGAAAACTGTCCAAAACATGATTTTTTTTTATAAATCTGTTTGAGGAAGTAAAGAGCAGCAGTAATGAGGAATTTAATTTGCTCTTTGGATGAAATCCCATTTTGGAGCTATAAGTAGGTTGAGCCCTTCGAGGCAAAAATGTCAAGTTCCCAAAACATGATGATCTCCGACTCTCATGAATTAATTAAGAAAAATCATCCAGCCTAGAAATAGAAAATACAGACCCTCCTGATGTATGAAGCTTGGTGGGATCTTGTCACAGGAAAAACACAAAAACCAAATCAAACAATGGATGATTACATAGAAAAATAAAAAGGCACTTGTAATACTCACAGTGGACATTCAAAACATTGAAGATGCTAATGAAGCACGAAACAAGTTGAGCCAGATATGAAACAAAAGACAAACTTAGAATAATAATGTTGGAGAGCCAAATTATCAAACACAAAATGTTAGACAGAAACCAATGTTAACTTACCACACTCAGTTTGGGAAAAAACTCGGCAAGGCACCTGTCAAGAATTTTAATCAGCTAAGGAAAAGCTCGGCAAGAACAAAAATATAAGCAGGGCACAATAGTGTCTAGGCATTGATAGGCAGGGCAGTTTCTGGACATCTATAAGCAGGTTAGCAAGTCATACTCAGGTTGACCAAGTCTGACTTGAGATTACTTGCAAGTGAAATTCATTTGACCCGAGTCCAACTGCCAATGTGAGTCTGACTCACCCCCAATGCTTGGATATTCAAGAGTTTGACTTGCAAGTCTGGTAACAGAGACAATATAGTAGTTGGGCACATCAAGGGGCTTGAGGAAATTGTACAGGCAGCATTATGCAATTGGCAAAAAAAATTCAGATGATGGCTTCATAATTATTCTGATTAGAAGTTTAAATGCAGTAATACCACGAATCTATGGCTTACCAAAGGTCCATAAAGATGGTATCCCTTTAAGACCAATCATTAATACAATAAGCTGACCCACCTATCTTCTCGCAAAGTTCCATGCAAAGACAAACCCCTTCGCAGGAAAAACTTCATCCTCTACAAAAGACCTTTCCTTGACTAGATTAAGAACCAAAATGTTGAAGAAGGTGACGTTCTAGTGAGTTTTGACGTAGTGTAGATTTACACTAAAATTCCTTTCAATGAAGCCATCAATGTCGTCAAAAGCATCATTGACGTTGAAACAGTTAACTTGGTAAGGATCTGCTTTACTTCGACATATTTCATCTTTTGACAATTTATAGATGAGCAAATTAATGGTGTCGCCATGGGCTCCCCCTTGTCACTGGTAGTAGTGAATCTTTATATCAAATACTTTGGAAAGATGCCCGTCAACAGCTTCTCGCTTAAGACTGATTTGTCGAAAAGGTTTGTTGATGAGACAAACGTGAAATGGTGGCATGGGAGATATCAGCTGGAGGAATTCTTCATACATCTTAATAGAGAATCAAAGTGCACATAAAATTCACCCTGGAAGACAATAAGTTGTCATTTCTTGACATACTAAACACCAAAAAAGACGATGAGGCACTTAAGAAAACACACACAGATAGACAGACACTTGCACGCTGACTCGCACCATCAACCTCCACAAAAAGCCAAGGTTATAAGCACACTTGTTAACAGAACAACTAGAATTTTCACTAATGAACATTTGTGTTAGGGACCTAACCTCCCTAACCCCTCACGTAGGTAGACTAATATATTTTCCATGTAATAAAGGCCGATATTAATAAGGCCTAGTGTTAAATTTAAAGCAACTGCAAGAGCCATTCTTCGGGAGGATGGCAAAGACCCTAGCCGAGATCTAGGGGCCCCCCAGTGCACCCCTAGGGTTTCTTAGTCTGGGACCAAACAGTCAGTGCCATGGAAAAAGACCCTTGTAAGGGCCCCCAGTATATGACTGGGGTTCTTGGTCTGGGACCAAGCACAAAAGACCCTTGTAAGGGCCCCCAGTATATGACTGGGGTTCTTGGTCTGGGACCAAGCACAAAAGACCCTTGTAAGGGCCTTGTAAGGGCCCCCAGTATATGACTGGGGTTCTTGGTCTGGGACCAAGCAGCAAAAGATCCTTGTAAGGGCTCCCAGTAGATGACTGGAGTTCTTGGTCTGGGACCAAGCAGTTAAAGCCCCTAGATATGTCTAGGGCCCCTGGACATGGTCCAAGGTACCCATGCACTGGGGCATGGGTTGATCCTTGGTCTTGTACCTTGGTGGATAAGACCCCAGAGATATTATGGGGCCACCTGATCCTTGATCTGGTGTTTGTCGGTATATGTCCCTCTTTTGAAGGCAAGCATGACCACATGAGGGATGTATCCCATATGCAGTGATGATAAAATCAAATAGGGTGGTCACTTTAAGAATGAATGGACAAGTATTGCCACCCAGTCACCCTTGCCAAAACCCTCTTCACCCTCGCTTATGTTTATTTGGGGTTTTTGTTTATTTGGTTTTAGGGGTTATTAATTAAATGTTTAATTTATAACATATTTAATTAATATTTATATTAATTGAATATGTTATTTTTCAATTATCATTTTTAATTATTATCTTTACCCTAACCCCTAGGTATCTACTCTCTGACTTGTATCAGTTCAGAGCTTCAACCCACAGTCATTCACTGTGACAATCAGAGCTGTGTAAAGCTCATCGAGAATCCAGTGTTTCACGACAAATCGAAACACATTGAGATGAGATATCACTATGTCCGGGACATAGTTCAAAAGAACGTTCTTAGCATTTAGAATGTTCTGACGACAGAATAGACAGCAGATATTTTTACCAAGCCACTGTCCATGACAAAGTTTGTATACTTTCGTGACAAGCTTGGTATAGCTGAGAATGCCTCTCTTGCTGAGAGGGAGTGTTAAATTTAAAGCAGCTGCAAGAGCCATTCTCCGGGAGGATGGCAAAGACCCTAGCCGAGATCTAGGGTCCCCCCAATGAACCCCTAGGGTTTCTTGGTCTGGGACCAAACAGTCAGTGCCATGGCAAAAGACCCTTGGAAGGGCCCCCAGTATATGACTGGGGTTCTTGGTCTGGGACCAAGCACAAAAGACCCTTGTAAGGGCCCCTAGTATATGACTAGGGTTCTTGGTCTGGGACCAAGCACAAAAGACCCTTGTAAGGGTCCCCAGTATATGACTGGGGTTCTTGGTCTGTGACCAAGCAGAAAAGACCCTTGTTAGGGCCCCCAGTATATGACTGGGGTTCTTGGTCTGCGACCAAGCGGAAAAGACCCTTGTTAGGGACCCCAGTATATGACTGGGGTTCTTGGTCTAGGACCAAGCAGCAAAAGACCCTTGTAAGGGCTCCCAGTAGGTGACTGGGGTTCTTGGTCTGGGACCAAGCAGTTAAAGCCCCTAGATATGTCTAGGGCCCCTGGACACGGTCCAGGGTACCCATGCCTGGGGCATGGGTTGATCCTTGGTCTTGTACCTTGGTGGATATGACCCCAGAGATATTCTGGGGCCACCTGATCCTTGATCTGGTGTTTATCGGTATATGTCCCTCTTTTGAAGGCAGGCATGACCACATGAGGGATGTATCCCATATGCAGTGATGATAAAATCAAATAGGGTCACTTTGAGAATGAATGGACAAGTATTGCCACCCAGTCACCCTTGCCAAAACCCTCGTCACCCTTGCTTATGTTTATTTGGGGTTTTTGTTTATTTGGTTTTAGGGGTTATTAATTAAATGTTTAATTTATAACATATTTAATTAATATTTATATTAATTGAATATGTTATTTTTTAATTATCATTTTTAATTATTATCTTTACCCTAACCCCTAGCCTAACCCCTAGGTATCTAACCCCTAGCCTAAAGTATAAAAAGAAACCTACCCTTCTCATTTGAGACACTCTTGTGTTATCACTTTCCAAGGGTGAGCGGACTTTCTCCATGTTGGTTGCGGCCTCTCTTGCAACAGTGACCGGTTGCTTAGTGACATTTTCAGCCCTCCCTTCTAGCCAAGTTTTCAGCTTCAGATCTATGGCTGCCTATCTCTGATTTGAGGAATGATGCAATGACTGCTCTTATGGTGGAGTAACCTGTGTTGTTGATATCTGAAGCTATCATCTAGGGTAAGTTTGGTTAAGTCGTGACCTCTCCTAGACAGATCGGGCCTCCCTTCAATGGGTCGTGGCCTCTACCCTACAGATCGGGCCTTCCTTTGCTTGGACCGTGGCCTACCCTACAGATCGGGCCTTCTTTTGCTTGGACCGTGGCCTCTCCTACAGATCGGGCCTCCCTTTGTTTGGACCGTGGCCTCTACTCTTAGATCTGGCCTCCTTTGCATTGGACATGGCCTCTTCTTCTCAGATCTGGCTTTTATCTAAACCAGTCGTGCCCTATGACTGTGCATTCATGACAGCCGTACCCTTTGGCACATGTGATTTATCTGCTGGAAAGTTATGTGGGTTCAAGGGTTTGATAACAGATTTTTCTGTGTGGTATTTTCTCCTACTGGTGGCAAGAATGTCCTTTCATCTCTTGGTAAGAGATCTAACCTATATGGTAGATCAATGACCCTGGATTTTTTCTAAGCATAAGCACTAATGGCATCTCATCTCTGATGTGTGATTGTATCTCCTTCATGGTAAGTTTTCAAGGTATGTGATTTACTATTATGTTCATTGGTCAAATTCTTTAATTTAACTTGATGTTTAATATGTTTGAGATCTGTTCCAATCTCGTCTAAATCTGATGTATATCAAATCCATAGAGTTTCAGTTTGTGTATGAGATCTAGATCAGCATCTAGTTTAGATCTAGACTGATCTACATTTTCTTCAGTTTAGATCAGAAAGAATGTTGCATTTACACTCTCGGAAATTTGTTGTTTATGCTAAGTGTCAAGCAGTGTTGTTTACTGTCCTAAAATGAAATTTAGTTGTTATTCAAACTGAAAATTTAAAAGGGACTTTATTGTTCTACATTACTTCTCAATTTTTAACATGGTATCAGAGCTAAGGGCGTGAAAGGAGATCAAGAAGTGTGAAGTCTTGAGCCTACGTAGATCCTACTCTGAGAATTTGTTTTGCAGATCAGAAGATTTGAGAAAGGGAACAGGGTTTCCATCCTGATAAGCTACAAGGTGAGCAAATACCTTCACTCCCCTTAGCAATCCTTTTAGACCTATAACCTCTTGGAAAAGTTAATTATTTAAGCACTCAGTTATGCTTTGGAAAGGAACTTAAATTATTGTCATGACTAGAACAGATTGAACATAAGGAAGGTCAATCTCTCTAGAGACTTCTTCTAGCATATATCCTTGCCAACAAATGATACTCCTTGGAATTGTTTCTGCAGATATAAACCTTTGAGTCACTAACAGAATTGGAAAGTTTTTTGAAGGCTGTTATCTCTGCATCTTTTTGGCAAGTGAGATTTGATTGAAGATTTGAATGATTGTGGCTATGAATATGGCTATGATCAAAAGTGCATGCCTATTTAGCATGATAGTTTAAGTGCATTCTGATTTGGGTCAAAAGGTTGGAAAGTGCAAAACAAGTTATAAGCACATTCTTGTCAAATTTTTGGGTTGTCAATTTTGATGCATGTCACTGTAACAAACATGTTCATACTCTACTATGATTAGCTTTTCATAAGCTTGATTTCTCTTTTATCAAAATTGTCCTTCTCCATTTGGGTTTTAGCATCTTTGCCTCTGCATTATCAAAGCCCTTTTCACCTCATCATGTTGGGGCTACTTCCATGACAAGAAAATATCCTTAACACCTTTTATTTGAACTGATTGATATGGAGTGGATAGTGAAAGACTATCTTGTCTATTGTCTTGTACACTTGTGAGATGCAAGTTTGGATTTTTGGCAGAGTGACTAATGCTAGTTGGGTGAGTGTCCTTGTTAGGAGTTTGACTGAAATTGGAATGATAACTCTTACTTTCAGTAACCCCTTTCTCATTTCTAAGCTAGGCCGAGTTAATTGAAGATCTGATACAGGATTGTAACCATCATCTTGAAGATCACAAGAGATAGGTATCAGCCTTTATAATGTTATTGATGCTTTCTTAGTTTTCTTTTAATAAGCCTTTGGTAAGTTACAATGGCTTTAACAGAATCACTGGTAAAGAAATTTGACAGCACCTTGTGCATCCTTATGTTCTGTAAAAGAGTACACAGAAGTTAATCACAATACTTTGAGTGGTGCAACCTTGTGAGGGCTGACTTTTGTAAGAACATAATTTGGGACAATGCAGTTTTTGGCCTCCTCCTTTAAGATGTATTGTTAACTCATTGCATATGGATGAATAACGTTTTATCCACAGGTCAATGGGATATTCTCTTAAGGATATGAATTTACTTGAACTAACAGATTTGTTTCAAACATCTGCATGCACAGAAGATGTCTTAGACAGCTTGAGTTGGTAACTGGCTGCAAAATGCAAGTATGTCTTCGACCTAAACAAGTTCATGGATACAAGAAAGGTATGATTACTTTCCTGTCATCTTTAGGTATCCATGTCTCAATGGAATACTGTCAAAATCTCATGTGTATTTTTGCTATATGACCAAGGAAGTTGTGATCTCAGCACTTACTTATTTTTGATGTGAGCTAAGTCTTTCTCCCTGGTTGGAAACCTAGCTGTCTGTTGGTCTTTTATCTCTGATATGAAAGACAACATATAACCCTGGGTTATTTCCTTGTTTAAAGAGTCCAACAAATTATTCTGGTAGTTGGAGTATTTTTTCATTTTGAGAACCCTACAGATATCTTTTTTCATGGTAATTGAGCCATTGGCACAGGAGCTCAGAAATCTGACTCAGCTTTTCATATTGAACTTGGTACTGGCACCAAGAACATCTTGAAAATATATGACACCAGAACAAAGTCAAAAGTTTGTATAGGTTCAGAGGGAGCCAATTTACATATGACAGAAACGCAGACATTTTATGAGACTCAGAGGGAGCAGTCCCTGTATATGAGTTAGTCCTTGACCTAGAGCAGAACTGGCAGCTTAGTAGAATCCAAGGATACTTTTAGTTTCTTTTAAAAGGAAACCAGCCTAGTGCCGAGAAATACTAAAGGAAGCAGAAAAGCTTTCAGCACCTAAGGGCACTTTCACAGAAAACAGAAACCAAATAAGTACTCTGGCCCTCTAGATAAATTGAATCTTGTGATTGTTTCAGAACCCTCCACTCTCGGAAATTTGGATTTACACTCTCAGAAATTTACACTTTCTTCAGTTTAGATCAGAAAGAATGTTGGATTTACACTCTCAGAAATTTGTTGTTTATGCTAAGTGTCAAGCAGTGTTGTTTACTGTCCTAAAATGAAATTTAGCTGTTATTCAAACTGAAAATTTGAAAGCGACTTTACTGTTCTGCATTACTTCTCAATTTCTAACACCTAGTAATAAGGAAGAATAAGTCAAATGTAAGAAGACCTAATAGAAGTTCCCGCTTCTAGAAGATCTTCCTCTAGATTGTTCTTTCGGTAGATAGATTTAGAATAAATAGGAGTCGAGGGCATGAAAAGTCTTTGTCTTGAGAATTATTGTAATAGAGCATTGCTCTACTGGAGGTTGCCCCCTCGAAGAAACAAGTAACATTGTTTCCTATCAATAAAGGTATTATTTTGATGTTGTGGTTTCATATATTGTGTTGTTCTGTTGTTATTCTCTAAAATATTATAATAGACCATTTCTCTGCTAGAGGTTGCCCCCTCGAAGAAGCAAGTGAACATTGTTTCCTATCAATAAAGGTATTATTTTGATGTTGTGGTTTCATATATCGTGTTGTTCTGCTGTTATTCTCTGAAATATTTATGTTTCTGCTATTATATAGATCTGGTACCTTACAATTTTAGGCAAGAGCTAGATCATCTTGAAAACCTTTTTAAAGAGAACGGTTAGTAAGGCTTTCCACAAAACACAAGATAATTGTAATAATTGGCAAAATGATGAAACAAGTGGGCAAGAATTATATTGCCATATATTAAAGGCAACACTGATCATATTGCACATATTCTTGGAAAGAAGAGCATAAATGATAAAGGTTTTGTTTGCTTCACCAAACACCATTAGGAGTTTGGTTGACTCTGCAAAAACCCCATTCAATACAAACAACAGAAAGGTGTTTATTCTATCTCTTTCTTGCACGGGAAAAGGTTACATTGACGAGACATGTCATTCGTTGCAGATGAGGCTTAAAGAACATAATGTAGGCATAGCTAATAATGATATTGAAAAACCTGCTTTCGCATAGCATTCATACAACACAGCATCAGATTTGTATTGAAGAGGCAAAGATGATAGCTAGAATGGACCAGTATACAAAGATAAAACTAGAGAGGCAGTGGAAATTGAAAGCAGCAAGTATGCCCATAACAGAGATGATTGTTGAGATTGTAGCAAGGAGGGTCTTTCATCATCATTACAGCGCCCTAGCATAATGGAGGACAATGAAACTTAGGCTGAGTTAATTAATTAAATGATTTCCTAAGTCTAACTTAGGAAAAGAACTGTTGATGTGTTATAATCTTCAGTTGACTTTATTGGGTGTCTTTTCTAAGGTTAAAGTGAAAAATAATTTAAGTTGTGGTCTTTTAATCTTGACCATTGATCTCATCTTGATGGAGAGAGTTGATCTCGGCCCTCCATCACTTTGGAGATTAGGGTTTCACTCACTCAACTAAGTATATTAGCAGATCGACTTGGCTGGGGGGCACACTTGAGAAAGAGGATTCGATTTCAGAGAGAGATTGAATTTCAGGAATGCTGGGAGAGTTTTTTTGTAAGAGGACAGAGGAGACATTGACTGGTGGATCGACTCATTTCTTCACCAAATCGCAGAGGTATACTTCAGCTCTGACAGGGCTGCGAAGAGTGACGTAGGGATGATGCAGGAGGGCCGTACGATTAAGCAGAGGCTCACCTTTCTTGCTTCTGTTTCGTTCTGGCAGGTTTTGGAGGATTCTAGGAGGGCCATACGATTCTGTTGAGGAAGGTTTTGCTGAGTTCGTTCAGCTATTGACTGAGGCCGATTCATCCTTGTAAGAGATCACTATATTTTCATGCATATTAATAAAAATCCACAAATATTTTGCACCGGTTTTCCCATCTTGGGTTTTTCTGGTGACTATTGTCCAAAAATAAGTGGGTACATTTCATGTGATTGTTGTCTTCTTTACTTTCAGTTCCTAGTAATTTATTTCTGCTGTGTATTTAATTTATTGTGAAGGAAAACCCTAAATAATCAGTTAAAATTAATTTTGATTGGTTTAAAGTGAACTGGTTTTAGAAATTTCACATGGTATTTGAGCAAGACTATTGAAGAGGCACTATCACAAGTGGGTTTTCAAGATCCAAAAGAAATTTGAAGTTTCAGGCACAGATCTAAGGCAGCCGTCAGCTTCTCTTGCCCCTAGGGTTTCAGCATAAAAGAGAAACAGAGGTAGGGTTTGAACATGACACTTTAAGAAAATGGCCATGAGTTTAAGGATGGAAGACAAGTTACAAGGGGCACAAAATTACCCCACCTGGAAAGAAAGGATGACAATGATATTGGAAGTCAATGACATGTCAGGTCATATCAGTGACAAGGCAACAGCTCCTACAAGTGCAGCAAAATTAGTCATCTGGAAGAAGGGTGAGGCTAAGGCAAAGAGCGTGATTCTTGATGGGATAAAGGACCATGTGGTCCCATATCTCTCAGGAAAAGATGATGCAAAAGATATGTGGAAAGCCCTAAGAGACCTCTACCAAAACAAAAATGAAAACAGACTGATGGCTCTACGCAAGTTACTGCGTGGGACAAAGATGGCCAAAGGTGAGGGTGTAATACCTTATCTTACCAAGATAACACAAATCGGATACGAACTTGCAACAGTGGGAAAAAAGACTGAAGATCTTGAGTTGGTGAGTATTGCTCTTGATGGCTTTTCTAAGTCATGGAACGTTTTTGTCCGTGGTGTGGTAGCTCGGGAGAAGCTCCCCGATTGGCAGCAACTGTGGGACGATTTTGTGGAGGAAGAGATTAGGATTGGTCAAGTAGGGCCATCATCTTCAACTCATGCAGAGGAGGAAGAAGGCTTGGCCCTTGCAGGCAAAACAAAGGGAAAGAGGAAGAAGAAAGGTGGAAAGAAAAACATTGACTTCTCAAAATTCAAGTGCTTCTAGTGTCACAAGATGGGACACTTTGCATTACAGTGTCCAGAGAGGAAGAAGAAGAAGCCACAAATGGCAGCCTCAGCAGCGATGGATGAGTTTGTCAAGTCATTTGAGGAGGATTTCTACTTCATAGCTTGTATGTCTAGTACAGTTGTTTCAGACATGTGGTTTGTAGACAGTGGTGCATCTTGTCATATGATAGGGTGCAAAGAGTGGTTTACTAGGCTACAGGAGGGAGGCGTAAATCTAGTCATTAAGTTAGGGGATGATAGGCGCTATAAAGCACAAGGAGTTGGCACAGTCTCATTTCAGAGGGAGTCCGGGAAACCACTCTGATTCAGTGATGTGTTATATGTTTCGAGGTTGACCAAGAACCTCATTTCAGTGTCGACTCTTAAGGACAAGGGGTCTGAGGTCACCTTCCGTAAAGGAAGGGTGTTCATCAGACCTGGTGAGTCAAGTGAGAAGATGGATAGGATGATTGGGGTTTGAGAGGAGAAGGTCTACAAGTTACAAGTTCATCCAGGGAGAGCATTAGCGAGTATCACCACAGACATAAATGAGTTGTGGCACAGGAGGATGGCACACATTCATTTTGGTGCTTTGGGGCATTTGAGGGAGGCAGTCATTGGATTTCCTAAGATTGTGCGTTGGAAAAGTATGCCCAAAAACCCTTTCCATCTAGCGAGCACAAGTCCAAGGGAGTACTGGATCTGATACACTCTAAAGCATGTGGGTCGATGAGTGTGGAGTCAGTGAGTGGCTTCAGATACTTTGTCTTGTTTATTGATGACTACTCCAAGAAGATCGGGATTTACTTTCTAAAGACCAAGGATGAGGTCTTTGGGAGGTTTCAGGATTTTAGAGCTCTGGTAGAAAACCAGATTGGGAGGAAGATTCGGGTCTTAAGATCAGATAATGGGGGAGAGTACACCTCCAAGGAGTTCATGGATTATTACACAGCAGCAGGGATTAAGAATGAACTCACAGTTCCTTACAATCCTCAATAGAATGGAGTGGCCGAGAGAAAGAACAAGACTATGGTTGGAGCAGCATGAGCTATGATTCATGATCAAGGACTGTCATTGTTCTTAAGTGCAGAGGCGAACAGTGTTGTTGTATACTTGCAGAATAGGAGTCCCCACACACTTTTGGGGAAACAGACACCTGAGGATATTTTTTCAGGTACTAGGCCAGATGTGAGTCATCTTCGCATTTGGGGCAGTGTATGTCATTGTCATGTCTCTTCAGAGAAGAGGACAAAGTTGGACCCCACAGCAGTAAAGGGGTTACTTGTTGGCTACAGCGAGGTCTCCAAAGCCTACAGGATTTATGTGCCTACGCGCAAGAAGGTTATTGTGTGTAGAGATGTACAGTTCAAGGAAGAACGTGCATTAAGGAGATCGAAGGATTTTCCAACAAGTGGAGAGAACCAACAGGAACATAGCACAGGAGTCCAGGAACAGGAGGCACAGAGTCAGAATACAAGATCACAGCAGCAGACACAGGATACAAGTGTTTAGAGGGAAACTGTTGGACAGGATCATCAAGAGCGAGATGATGAGGAGGAGGAGGAGCGTGATGCAATTCCACAAGAGCATATTGTTAGGCCACAGCGTAAGTGGTACAAGTCCACAATCAGTGATTCTAGTTTGGCAAGGCTTCCAGAGAGAGACTTCAGACGAAGCAAACCACCAGAGAGACTTGGATATATGGCATTGATGACTCAGCTCATTGATGCTAAGCCTTACAGTTATGAGAGTGTTGCACGGCATAAGGTGTGGCAGGAGGCCATGATGGAGGAATATGCCTCCATTATGAAAAATGATGTATGGGAGGTAGTTCCGAGGCTAGAGGATAAAAGGGTGGTTGGATCCAAGTGGATCTATAAAGTTAAGCATGCAACAAATGGAAGCATGGACAAGTATAAAGCTCGCTTCATGGCCAAGGTGTTTTCACAGTGAGAGGGAGTTGACTATGAGGAGACTTTCGCTCATGTGGCTAGGTATTCTTTTATCCGAGCAGTCATTTCATTGGCAACAGAGAAAGGTTGGCACGTTCATCAGATGGACGTGAAGACCACCTTCCTCAATGGAGTTGTTGAGGAGGAGGTATATGTTGAGCAGCCTGAGGGATTTGAGGTTGGCAGTAGAGAGACGCATGTGTGTAGACTGAGGAAAGCTTTATATGGGCTCAAACAAGCACCTCAGGCATGGTACTCGAGGATTGACAGCTACTTGAGAGAGATGGGCTTCCAGCAGAGTGAGGCAGATCCAAACTTGTACCTTCTTACAGGAGAGAAGCCTCTTATACTAGTACTATATGTAGATGACCTATTTCTCACTGGAGATGAGCAGTTGATAACAGATTGCAAGGACAACTTTGCAGCAGAATTTGAAATGAAAGACCTTGGGTTGATGCACTATTTGTTGGGGTTGGAGGTCTAACAGATGGATGAGTGTTTCTTCCTTGGACAACGGAAGTATGCAATAGAGATATTACGCAAGTTCATGATGATGCACTATAGGCCCATGTCTACACCTCTAATCACAAACTGGAGGAAGATTGATGCATCAGATTCGAAGACAATAGACCCCACTATCCATCGTCAATTGATTGGATCACTCATATATCTGGTCAGTACTAGGCCATATATCAGCTTTGCAGTAAACTCTGAGTCAGTTCATGGTGGACCCTCGAAGAGTACATTGGATTGTTGTGAAGCATGTGCTTCGCTACCTTAGAGGGGCAGTGGAGTACGGGCTATTGTATGAGCGCAGTGGTGGAGTGACATTAGCAGGGTTTACAGATGTTGATTAAGCAGGATGTGCAGAGGACAGGAAGAGTACTTCAGGTTGTTGCTTCAGCATTGGATCGGGCATTATTTCCTAGATCATCGAGAAGCAAAGATCAATGGCATTGAGCTCTGCCGAGGCAGAGTACATGGCAACCAATTCGGCAGCATGTGAGGCACTGTGGTTGAGGAAGTTACTTTTGGGCTTGTTAAGGCAGGAGCTAGAAGCTACTGTGACAACCAGAGTTGCATCAAGCTCTCTGAGAATCCAATGTTTCATGATCATAGCAAGCACATCGATATTAGGTATCACTTCATCCGGGATTGTGTACAGAGAGGAGTCATGAGGCTTGATTACATACAAACTGATGAGCAGACATCTTTACCAAGGCACTAAGCAGACAGAAGTTTGAGAAGTTCAGAGATCAGATGAGGTTGAGACAGAATCCGTTCCTCACTAAGAGGGAGTGTTGAGATTGTAGCAAGGACGGTCTTCCATCATCATTACAACGTCCTAGCATGATGGAGGACAATGAAGCTTAGGCTGAGTTGATTAATTAAATGATTTCCTAAGTCTAACTTAAGAAAGAACTATTGATGTGTTATAATCTTCAGTTGACTTTATTGGGTGCCTTTTATAAGGTTAAAGTAAAAAATAATTTAAGTTGTGGTCTTTTAATCTTGACCATTGATCTCATCTTGATGGAGAGAGCAGATCTCAGCCCTCCATCACTTTAAAGATTAGGGTTTCACTCACTCAACTAAGTATATTAGCAGATCAACTTGGCTGGGAGACGCACTTGAGAAAGAGGATTCGATTTCAGAGAGAGACTGAATTGCAGGTTTGCTGGGAGAGTTTTTGCAAGAGGACAGAGGAGACATTGACTGGTGGATTGACTCATTTCTTCACCAAATCGCAAAGGTATACTTCAGATCTGACAGGGCCGTGAAGAGTGACGCAGGAAAGCCACATGATTACGCAAAGGCTCACCTTTCTTTCTTCTGTTTCGTTCTGGGATATTTTGGAGGATTCTAGGAGGGCCGTACGATTCTGTCGAGGAAGGTTTTGCTGAGTTTGTTCAGCTATTGACTGAGGCCGATTTATCCTTGTAAGAGATCACTATATTTTCCTGCATATTAATAAAAATCCATAAATCTGCTGCACCGGTTTTCCCATCTTGGGTTTTTCCGGGGACTACTGTCCAAAAATAAGTCTGTACAGTTGATGTGATTGCTGTTTTCTTTGCTTTCAGTTCCTGGTAATTTATTTCTGCCGTGTATTTAATTTTTTGTGAAGGAAAACACTGAATAATCAGTTAAAATTAATTTTGATTGGTTTAAAGTGAACTGGGTTTTAGAAATTTCATAATGATGGCATGGAATTAAGCAACACATGGATGCCTATTATAAACCAAATCATAACACAATATAATTGTAACAATTGGCAAAATGATGAAACAGGTAGGCAAGAATTACATTGCCATTTATTAAAGGCAACACTGATCGTATTGCAAAGATTCTTAAAAAGAAGAGCATAAAGGTCATGTTTGCTTCAGCAAACGCCAATAGGAGTTTGGTTGACTCTGCAAAAGCCCCATTCGATACAAACAACAGAAAGGTGTTTATTCTATCTCTTGCTCATGAGGGAAAATGTTACATTGGCGAGAGTTGTCACTCATTACAGATGAGGCTTAAAGAAAAATTAAAATAATGAGACATAGCTAATAATGATATTGAAAAATCTGCTCTTGCAGAGAAATCATACAAGTAACAAGACGGAGCATCAGATTTGCATTGAACAGGCAAAGATGATAGCTAGAATGGACCAGTATACAAAGATAAAAACTCAAGGCAGTGGAAATTGAAAAACAGCAGTATACCCATAACAGAGATGATGGCATGGAATTAAGCAACACATGGATGCCTATTATAAACCAAATCATAATACAATCCTGAGCTTCCTACTATTTCTGTTTGGTCATAATGGGTAAGAAATTAGAATGAAGGGGTAGTTTATGGAGGCTGATGCATTAAATACAGTTCATTCATAGCCGATTTCACAACCTCCATGCACTCCATCTAATTAAGCTAATATATGTAAGGGCGAAGAACCTTTACCATCTCTCATCCAATGATCTTCCTGATGATGGAATTAATATGGAGTCATCTGAAACGTTGAAACTAAAATGGCATGCAGGTATCCTCACTTTTATAAATCATTTGCAAATTTTGTGCCACGTTGTGTGTATTCTCCAAGACAGACTTTCCTTCATATGAAGAAGTTGTAGGGATGCTTCAGTTGGAATAATCTTGATTGAATGCAGGAGAAAAGTAGCCAACGAAGAAAGCTTTTTGATTCAAAGAAAGAGGTTGAGGAAGAAGAGGTGGGCAAGGTATGTCTTATGAGAGTTCCAGCTCAAATAATAATACATAGAAACATTGCAATTATTGCAGAAAAAGTGGTCATATTGAAAAACAATGATATAAGAGAAAAACAGATAGGCAAAGGAATCAAAATTGAACAATACAAACAAAGGAAGAGGTACAGGAAATAATAGGAATAAGTTCAATGAAGAAAGGAGAGAATGATTTTCTGTTTTTGAGTTCTCACTTAGATGCATCCCAAAGTGTTTGATATCTAAATTCAGGCACCACCAAACATATGGCAGGCAGAAATGAGTGGTTATGCAAAATTCAAATTTGTAATATTGGCAATATTGTACTTGGAGATAACACCTACGAAAAATTAAGAATGTTCTTTATGTACCTAGCACAACACAGAGTTTACTTTACAAAAGCAATGTCTAATCAAAAAGATGGCAATAAAAAAGTTATAGCTAGATATATTAGAAAAATAATTTACACAAATTTGAAGGCATAACAGATAAAAAAAAAACAGGCTTTCCTTTCAAGTGAAAACTCTAGATATACAGGCACCTCAACTTTCTCGATGCAATGAAGAAGAAAACTATTGTTCATGGTCTTCCACAAATTCAAGAAAAACAAGGTGCATGTGAAGCTATGTTGCACAGAAAAATTGAGAAATACTACCACCCAACTCTAATTTAACCTTTTGGATCCAGGTGCAAAAAATCTTGAATAGTCGAGCCATAAAAAACAGAAATTACATGCAAATGAAGGGTAAGAGCTCATATATCACTCGTTAAACTGAAATAACCTTATGTAATATACCTAATGTATATTACTAATCATTCTA
>ML833236.1:17428-46669 GCA_009831015.1 Picea engelmannii
GGTTTTTCCTCTAACTCTCAAAGGATAATTGAATGTGGGGTCCTCAACCTGGAAACTGTATGAACTATCTAAAGATAACAACACAATTAATGGGGTCTCATTTCTTTTTTACTAGCTTAGAGATAACTGCTTCTTCCCAATGTGCCGCCATTTCTTGTGATGGAACAACAACCCATCCCCCAATTAAATTTTTTTAATCTTAATGTGGGGATGCACACATGTTTTTCATGGGGTATCTTTCCTTGAATCTCCATCTTCATGCTTGTAACTTAAGTTAGGTTTCCTCATCTACTTCCCACTTTCCTCCCTTCTTGTCTTTTCATCGTCGGGCTCTCATCGAACATGCGCACAAGCTCACCTTCATATTTCATCGACGATGATGCCTCAAAAATTTGTCGTCTGAATTTAACAATGAGCTCTTGTCCTCACCCTCCTATATATTTTTCCGGTGACGACGATATCTTCTCTCTCCTATTCATATCCCAACTAACACATGACCCTCTCTCTAGAGTACAACTCAACAATTTTCCCCATCATGAGCCCCTCAATTCAACCACTACGTAAGTATTTTCTGTTCTAACACGTGTCGAGGTAATAACGGCTAACATCCTTAGCAAGTGTGTTTCATCATCAAAATTTTCTTTGGGCTCTTTCCAATACCTTCACTCATTGTCGACGATGACATCGTCCTTTGCTATCCAGTTGTCACGTTTTTCATCCTGCGAGTCATATGAACCAAGTCATCGTCAATCACTCCTCCACTGTATATCTCACGTTGTCTAATTAATGGGTCCCCCCATGGCTACCTCAACATATTGTCAGCATTAGTTAATAAAGGATTAATGCCTAATGATCATTTAATTGAACATTAAAAGGGATGTTAGGACCAACTTAGACTGGGTAATAAAGCTTAATCAATTAATGAATTTTTTATCGTATCGAAGTTTGTGTCTCACCCATATCCTCACCTCTCATCCCCATCGACTACCGACAACGAAAACTTCACGGTTCCCCCAATTTTTTAATTCTCCCACATCTTAACGACTCTAACCGACAATCACCTATGAGCACATTTACTTTATTCATACTCCCCTAACAAAGTCCAAGTTGTATCACACTGTTCATTGATTGCATTATGGTCAGAAGGGAATTGAAAAAAAAATTAAAAAGGGCACCAAGACTCGTATTCTTTCTAACCTACTCGTAAAGGAAAAAAGAAGGGTGCGTCTGGAATTCTCTCTTATCTATGCTTGATCGACTATCACCCTGGCCTTTAAGTAAGTAGTATAATATTTTTCTAATGTTGATTATTTCTAGCCTAGAATGACTCTATTAACTATAATTTGTTTGTTTCTGCAGGTGAAGAGATGTCCATGATGATCACTAGAAAAGGAAAATCCCAGACCTCTAGAACTCTTGTTCCAGTTTCCATCCCAGACTCGTACACTATCTCTAACACCAATAGTCATGATGGGACTAAACACTACCTTAGCTATGCTGAGATCCTAGACATGTTTGAGAATGAATTATTCCCATTCGATGATCCAAACATTGAGGCATACATAAATATTAGGAAAAGCGGGATTCATAGAGTAGTCTCTCACCTTGAGATTTTTCTTTACAACGACGCAACCAAGTGGTGTTTTTCCTATCTACAAAAGGATACAGGGTTAATACTCAATGCTTTAGGTCTCCCGTTCACCTTGCTCAAAGTGGATGACATCGGGGCTAGGTATCAACCCCTAGAATCTACAGTGTCCTTGAACGAGTCTTTCCTCAAACAATTCAGAGTCGACCATGAAGACTTCAAGACCCTCATGGAAGACTGGTTCTATTATTAATAATGGTTGGCGAAAAAAGGAAAAATTTATGTTCCATCATGATATCTCAAAAGCCCCTATAGGGTACTAAATACCATGATCTGTAAGCTCTATGGTGAGGAGAGTAGCACCCATTTTAGGATGGAATGGTTCCCTATGGATTACAGGATAGTCCAGATTGGCCAAGTGTTCAATTGGGAAATCATTCTCTTGTTTAGCATTGCACAATTCAGCTAAGATCCTAAAGGCATGGAAAATCTTGGTTTCTACATGTCGAACCTATCTTATAGACGTTGTGTGTGCAACAAACACTTTCCTGGCATTCAACTAGGCTTGGACTTCGAACAAGAGCCCAATTCATGTCTATTGTTCTCAACTGTGGGAGGTCAATTGCAAGAGGTTTTTCTATGACATATATGATTACTTCCTGGCCTCCTTACATAAGGCCATCTTCGGCTTCTTCCCACACAGAATCTCTCATGGGGCTCTCATAGGTTTAAAGGACATCATGGACTGGTATGTTAAGAAGTACTACACTTACATCTGGATCTATGGGGGCATAGGAGCGCCGCATTTTCTTCCAAAGTATGTACCTGATAAACTATTGGCCATGGATATTGCATACCATATTGTTGAAAAGGGCCCACATCCTATCTTTCATAAAAGAAAAAAAATACTAGCCAATTTTCCCCATCTAGATTGGGTCATACTCTCTGGCGAACAAGAAGCAAGATAAAAAGTAAGTTGAAGCACTCAAAGAGACGTGCCTCTGTCTTGGAGAACCAAAATCACATGACCCTTGGAATGTGGTTTATGAGAACATGAATATTGTCAAACTAGAACTACAGACCATGCAAGAGTCTCGATTCTCAGAAGATGTTTTCCAGGGTGCACTAAGTTTCAAGGAAGCAGAATGACTTACCATCGACATAGCCCAACAAAAATTGAGGAAGGATGAAGAACAAGACAAAATGTTGAGGCTGGAACATTTCCAAGCTCTCCTCCACCATGACAATGAATATCTAAGCGAAGAAGAACAAAAGAGGAGAGATAAGGAAGACGAGCTGGAGAGAAAAGCTGACAAAGCTGAAGAAAGATACCAATTATTGAAGATGAAAGCTAGCAAAAGAAAAACGGAAACAAAAAACATAGGGAAACCATCATTGGTTGCACCGAGAGAAGACCAAGAAAGGAATAAGAAGGATAAAGTTGATAGTACATAGGCCCAAAACACCGGTCTAGCAGGTGCCGATTCCATCATCGATATATATCCTGAGAACAATGTGGTCGGTATCCCAATAGAAGAATGCACTCCCTTGGATTTTATTCGAGGAAGCTTATCGCTCACCTGAGAAGGGCTCGGGTTCGAAGTCGGAGTGTTTGCAGTCGAAAATTATTACTATAGCCACAAGACTTGAGCCATAGAGAAGGGAGCATCTAAAATAAAAAAGGGAAAAGTAGAATTCGACCAGGATGCACTCGAGAGGAGTATCAAATGGAAATTTGGGCCCGATCCAAAGGATAATTCTCTACAAGTGGCCTTAACACTCACTGCTTTTTCTAGGGTAAATATTGTATTGGTCCATGAAGTTTTTGTAGTGCTAGACGCCACAAAATATAAGGTTTCAGAGTTGGAAATGACCCCAACGAATACCAAAGAATCTACAGCCAGTGAGAAAGAAAAATAAATCCAACAGGTGAAGTAGGCCTATGAGGAGGAGATAAAAATACGACTACAGACATAGGAGGAAGATCTACAGGTTAAATTCACTGAGTCAATGTCGTTGGCCTAGAAGGCCCATGCTAGTGATGTGCAACAGCTTGAAACCTCGCAAAATCTGGATTCGATGAAGCTCAAAACACAATTGGACGAATTGAGGTCTTTCAACAAAAAGGGTTGAGATGAAATCCAAAGGGTTCAAATGGATAACGATCTTTTGAGAAACACTATAGAAGAACACCAAAATCAAAAAGCAACTCTCAAGTTCGTGAAGACAAAATATCTAGAGAAAAATGAAGAATTTTGGAACATGTGAAAAAGGTTTTTCAGTGCACTCGATAGAATTTTGGTGACCAGATATGAACAAATGAAGTTTAACTCACAGGTGAAAACCACCCATGAAAAATATCAAAGGGCCATGGAGGCTTGTAGAAAAATATTAGAATGGAAATATTCACTACAAACAGTCCCATCCCCAGAAACCCTATCGGCATATTCTGATGAGAGAAGAATCTAAGATTGTTGATTGCTAGAGACAGGCATGGTAACGATCGCCGAGGTGCAAAACACCCAGGAAAAAGTCACTATATCCAACACTGAGGTATGGATATTGAAAAACGATATTCTCTCTCTATTCGGAATGGATCTTCTGAGGGATATCAACAAAGCTTCATCAACCCAGATGATCAACGAGGACGCGAACACCAAGAGGAACCTCTCTCAAAGAGCAATCGAAGAAATCAACAAAATTAACACGGAGGTTATCGAAAATAGACTTATCCAACCATCCAAAATCATCACCTTGACAGAAGATGTCATGCAACATGTTGAGAAGATCCTTAGGACGAATATTATCATTCCAGTGTGCTAGATTGAGGCTGATCTAGAGAGGACATAGTTTCTTCGAGTAGGATCCATACTCAAAGACTTCAAGAGTTGGAAGGAAATCATGGATGTGAAAGAGAAACCGTCAGGGCTCCCTCGAAGAGTTGTTTTATAACTGAAATTTTGTAGAGTAAATCACATCATTGGAATCATTTCCATGTCCCAATCAGGAAAGGGAAGTTGGAGCACCGATTCAGTGTCTCGACCGTTAACAATGTCAGTGATGTAGCGCAATACCATAGGATCTCTATAAATAGGATGATTGTAAAAGGATAAGGGCTTTTTGTTTCTTTGGAAAAGTGACTGATATTTTTACCATTATTTTGAATAAAAGATGAAATACATTTTGAATGCAATGGATCACATGTGTATGACTGTGACTATTCATGTTTATGCATGTACTTCTGTAGATTCTAAATGTTAATCTATAAATTATTTCTTGGTTAATATTATGTTATTTACAATCGTTTTTGTTTTCTTTCACGAATGTATCACCTTAGTAACTGAATTTTCTAATCAATTTCTATTGACTACAAAATTTGCTTAGTTAAATTCTATATTTCTTGTTAAATGAATTCATTCTATGCAAGTTGTGTTACCTCTCATTGTATTCATCTTTCAATTTTCTCCTGATCAGGATAGGTTAGCGTAGGACAGTTTAAATTTGCATCTTAGAACGTTAGTCTTTCATTCTAGTTTTAGTAATAGATAGCTAGAATAATTAGTTTTTAATTCATCTAAGAACCTATGGTTCTCATATTCATATTTAGTTAGTTTTTAGTGAATAAGGTAATGAGGCCACAAACTGGTCAGAAATGTCATGCCAAACGAGAGTGGGTCTAATTGGGACCCGCCATTAGGCGTTCTCCCTCATCTAATTGAACAGACCAATCTTACCCATCAACAGAAGGAAATTAAAAAAAATAATGCTAGAATAAATATAAAAATACAACACATACCGGGGGGGCTCCTGGGATATGTTGTTTAGATAAAATCAGGTCATGTAAGGATTTTAACACATAAATTAGATTCAAAACTCCATTGTATCAAAGCTTCAACACAAATCAATAGTTACAATATGTCTTAGATAATAATCTCAAAATTCTCACTAACTTCCATATCCTCTGTTTCTAATTTGTATACATATATGAAGGAATTCGAGTGTTTTTCCATACACTCTGTTTTCCAAAACTAATTATAGAAAAATTGGCTAGATATTTTTTTTACTGCCTAAAATAAGTTCTTCGTGATTACATGAGTTGGATCCTTGATCCTATGATCGGTCAAGCATGATTCCTCACTCCTAGGTGTTGAGTTTCCGATTCTATGAACAACCTCACAGATTTGCAGCCGATTCTCATTAATTTCCTTTAACTATGTATTGAGTTTGACCACGTGTTGACCAGTGGGTGTCGAATGCTATGGAGATGGAAAAATATATAAATTACCATCTCGTGATGTCAATGAAGTGCCTCAAAGTGGAACTTCTTCATTTGAGTGATGCTAACCTTCTATTCCTATAATAAATCATATAACAGGGTTGATTCTTGTAATAGTTGAATGGTAGGAAATGTGTTGCAAACATAGATTTTAATACTATTTACAAGAAAAAATAAGACTTGATCACAAAAAGACAACTTATTACCTTGTTTGTATCCACTATGCCATTAGTTAGAAGTGGGAAAAAATAGAGATATTTAGGATCAAAATGGAGATGAATGGACCTGGTGAAAGGGTCAAAACTAGCACCCAACATCTCCCTTGGATAGAGGATATTGCATGTCCTCGTGCATTTTTATCCTAGGATAATTGTTGATTCAAAATTTCAAAACTGTGTTCTTTTCTCCTTAATTGTCTTCTAATTCTGGAACAATAGATGTGGAAGATCCTTTATTTTTGGTCTTATACTTCCTTGACTTGTCAGACAACCTCTTGTTCTATTGTCTAATCTTCATATTCTAATCATACGACTTACCTGCATCATGTTTCAGGGATTTATACTTCTTTTTAAGTCCACCATATTTCTCTCTTTATTGGGCACTTTGTTCTTTAACTTTCTCGTTCTCTATGTTTATGACCCTATCTAAAGTCTCTAGTTCTTGAATAGTTTTCTTCCGTTTGATTTTCTTCTTTTTAACTTGACAGTCAGATCATTAATGATAGCCTTTGTATTAGCAGCTTGGATTTCCTCATCAGGAATTTCTTCAAATAATGGTAATTCCTCCAAAACATGTTATGCATTTAGAATTTGTTCCTCTTCAACAACTTGTGGTTTAATTATATCTTCTTTAGCTTCCATTGAACTTCTTGTTCTAGGATTTTTAGGCTAGATTTGGTAAAGATGCCTCTTCAATTTCCTTTTTTGTTATCTTTGAAATTTTTTCTTGTTGATTCACTTGTTCTCTTCATGTCATTCCCCTGTTAATACTTTATGTTGCTGCCAACAAATGCTTGGACGCTAATTTTTTGTTTCTATTAACTGTTCTTGCTGGGATTTCCTTCTGGGAAGAATCAAAATCTATTTCTATTAACTTTTGTTTACCCTTGTTTCCTGATTTTGCAGACAAAATTTCTTTAGGGGATTGAGTTACCTTCTCTTTTGAATTCTACTTGGTTTTGTCTATTGATTTTGCTACAAAAATTTTAGGGGCCCGAGGCCCTTTTTCCTTGGATTTTTGTTTTTCATATGGCTTAGGTTTCGAAGGGCTATCCTTCTTAGATATTTTCAAACCCTTATCTATTTGTTTCTTCTTATTTTTAATTCTTGTAATTTCTGACTTATGGTTTACATGTTTTTCATCTGCCTCTGATTTTTAACTAGATGAACCAATTTCCTGAAAATTATTTCTTGATAGAAACTCTTCACAGGTTTGACTCAATTTCTCCAACTTATCCAACACAATAAGCTTAATTAAATCATGATGATAGAGAAATATTTCTTTGTTTGGCAGATTTTTCTGAACTATTTCTACCATTTTTGTAATACTTTTCAATAGAAAATAGGGCATATTGATTTATTTTATTTTTATCTTTCAAATGTTGTAACAATCCAATGTGGTAGAGAAAAATTATGTTGTACTTTCCTTCACAAGTTAAATATTTATGGATGAAAAAGGCCAGGTCTTTCCATGGGTCATCGAGCCAACTCCTCGAAACGCCTTTTGTCTAGCCTATACTCTTATGAGTCTTATTCAGAAAAGATGCTCATCCTTTTCCTTTCATTTGTTGGATTTTAAACCAATTTTTCCCTTTCTTTCCAAGCACGTGATCATGGCCAACGATTCCTCTGTAAGCATAATTTTTTTGTCACCAATCCTAATTGTTATTCCATTGAATGTTTCAATGAACGCAATGGTTATTGATACATTGTGCCCCTAAAATTTCTCAAACAATTGCAATAACCCTACTATCTGAAAGACAATCTTGCATGTGGGAAATTCATCAAGTCATGTTGTACCTTGCGGCTCATATCAGATCACAAAACGAACTACTATTTTCCCCACTCTATTTGATGAATTTGTTAGGTGTTAGGTTTGAATCCTTACAACAAGCAGAGGTAAAGGGAAACAGAAATGGAATATAGGCGGAGATTGCAAAGCGACAAGAAAAAAGTGGAAGAAATGGGCGGCAATATTCATTGGATCTACCTTAATACTTGCAGTTGAAACATGATGACCAAGAACAATTCCTTCAATATACATCATAAAAAAAAATTCATTGCTTAAGGCAAGGCTTGTTTCTTGACACCTATTTAAAACTTTTTCCAAGTTATCTAAGGCTTCCGCAAAATTATCTCCATAAACTAAAAAATCGTCCATGTACACCTCTACACAATAGTCTATTAAATCAACAAAAATAGCCAAGACTACCCTTTGGAATGTGGTAGGTGCATTACAAATTCTAAAGGGTAATACCTTGTAGGCACAAGTTCCCCAAGGACACGTAAATGTCATTTTGTCTTGGTCTTCAGGTGTTATCCTTATTTGGTTATAGCCACTGAAACCATCGAGGAAAGAAAAGTATTTATTTCCAGCCAATGTGTCTAGGAGTTGGTCTATGAAAGGTAGAGGGAAGTGGTATTTTAATGTGGCTTTGTTGATTTCTTGGTAATCTACACATACCGGCCATTTTCCTTTTTTTTTGTGAACTATTACCAAGGGTGAAACCCAGTGGCTATCTAATATAGGGTAGATGAAATCTACGTCTAATAATTTTTTAAGCTCCCCTTTTACAATGTCTTTTAAGGTTGGGTTCATTCGTCTGTGAGGTTTTCATAATGATTTGACATTTTCTTGTATATATATGTGATGGGTGCAAGTATCTGTATGAACACACTACATGTCAGTGTATCCCCAAGAAAAATCTTTAGAAAAATTATGTAAAATAAAAATTGATTGTTTATGTTGTAGCTCATCAAGATCTGACACGAATTTATGCAGGAACGCAACAAGATACATAAATAACCATGAATACAAAGATGCAGTGGAAATAACACTTCATTTCATTAATATCAAAGAACTGAAATTTGTTTACAGACAGAATAGAAATAAACTAGTTAGGGTGCACGTATCTTATCTCTGAGAAGAGATGTGGCAGCTACAGGCCTTTGAACTCTGTGTTACAATGAGGCTCGAAGATCTATATATTATTGAGAAACAATGGAAACCCTCAACATCCAAAAACCTAACCCTAGGAGATGAAATGCCAGAATATGGTCCCCGTCGGGGTAAATTGGTACATCAATTTCTCGGGGTCGTAATTTTTGCATACTATCTTCGTTTGACGCATATGATACATCGCTAGAAAGATATATCTGAGGACTGAAACTAGTAATAGTGAAAATCATGGTCTGGAAGGAACTAATTTTCACTGGATGGTTCATGCAAAGAAAACGTTGTTTAGGGCCTCAAAACGGCTCCGGAAGTTCAGTACCCAAAAAACTGCGAAAAATAGTAAATTGTGCTACAATTAAGGAAACTGAAAAACTGAAAGAAACAATGGTGGGGGTCCAAGTGGAATAGGCGGGTGGACACCAATATCCACCTGGATCATTCCTCCCCCCTTAGGAATCAATGGCCTCCATTGCGTTGAGTTCCTCCCTGCGATGAGGAAACTTCTGTTGAACTTGGTCCCTGGTGAGCCACTTGCCCTAGTGAAGGAGTTGGCCTGCTTTGACAACTCGATATAGATGGATCCTCTGCTGGCGGGTGTTCTTGATCTGTGTGTCCATAGTCCGATCAGTTGTGTCTTGTTCCATGTAGTCTGGGTTTAACTCTGTTGGTGTGAGTTGTTCTGCCATGTCGGATGTGTCCAATAGAGGTGGAAAGTAAGGCCGAAGGTGGTCCAAATTGAACACTGGGTGCAGACCAAGGAATGGTGGGACACTGAGCTCGAAGGAATTGTCCCCTACAGCCTTGGTGATAGTGTATGGCCCATATCTAAGCGAGAAAATCTTGTGTTGGGGTCCAACGAGGCGCTCCTTCTACAAATGTAGCCACACTTTGTCACCCACCTGGAAGTTGTGTTGCACTCGATGTTGATCATGTCATTGCTTGTACTTAGCATTGGCTCTATCCAATATGTCATGAACCTGTTGGAGAATGTGTTGAATGCGCTCAATGAAGTTTTTCTCCTTGGTAGCTTCAAACTGGACATGAGCCGAATCATCTTGAGTAGCTGCAAATGGTATGGCTACGTCAATGGGACATAGTGGCTGGAATCCCAAGCCCACCTGAAAGGGGTTGTGGTCAGTTGATCTGTGGAGGGCCTAGTTATAGCTATGTTGTACATACGGGAGGCTCCCATCCCATGTGTGGGGATGCTTTGAGTTATACATGCGCAAAATGTGTACGATCACCCTGTTGACAACCTCTGTCTGGCCATTAGTTTGGGGATGGAAAGTTGTGGACTTGGTGAGCTTGGTGTCCAAAATTGACCATAGGCTAGACCAAAATGTATTGAGGAACTTGTTGTCCTGATCTTGGATGATATACTGTGGGATCCCAAAGTGTACCCACACTCGTTCAAAGAAGAGTTTAGTAGTGGATTCTACTGTGATATTCTTCTTACAGGTCGTCATAATGGCCATCTTCAAGAATCTGTCGACGACCACGGAAACACAATCATTGTCATGCTTAGTAGAAGGAAGGCCCAACATGTAATCCATGGATATGGATTCCCAAGGTCGACTAGGGATAGGCAGTGGAGTATAGAGGCCTTGATTCTTGATGGTCGGTTTGGCAATGGCGCGCACTGGATCCAATGTACTTCCCGACATCATGTCGAAGGTTTGGCCAATAGAAATACTTCTATAGTATTTCCACTGTTTTCTCGACCCCGAAATGCCCAGCGACCCGACTATAGTGTACTTCCCAAATCATCTCAACACGCTCATTTGAAGGAACACAAAGGTGTCCCAGGTGACATAGTAGTGCATCCTGGAGGTGAAAATTTGGAACTCGGTTACCCTCCAAGAGCGTCTTGTATGTGTGGCTGAAATATGAATCACTCTTGTAGAGAAGCGTCCAATCATAAATCTCGTTCCCACAAGATTTGAGCACGGTGGTTATCGCCATGATTGGTGTTCAGCTGAGGCAGTCTGCAACATTATTGGTGTTGCCCTTCTTGTACTTGATGTTCAAATGAAACTATTTAATATATGTGGACCACTTATGATGGTGATCGTTCTGCAACTTCCCTTGTGTCTATATGAACTGCAGGGGTCAGTGGTCTGTGTGGATGATCGTTTTCTTCCCCCAAAATGTAATTCTTCCATTGTCGGCAATCCAGCACAATGGAATACATTTCTTTGTCAGGAGTGGGATACTTTAGGACTGTGTTGGAAATTTTCACACTATGATATGCCACTGGATGCCCCTGTTGAGTAATAACTGCCCCAATAGCATAGTCAGAGGCATCTGTCTCGATCTCAAATGGTTGTTGCAAGTCTGGTAATATGAGCACTAGGGCACAACAGAGGCGATGTTTCAATTCTACGAATACCTTCTGTTGAGATTTTGACCAAAAGAATTTTTCTTTCGCTCCTCCCTTGGTGACTTGACTCAAGGGCCAAGTGATATGAGAGAATCCCAACATGAACCTGTGGTAGAAATTAGCAAGACCCAGAAAGTTGAAAAGCTCTATTAGAGTGGTCAGGGCTGGCCAATCCTGGATAACTTGGATCTTGGTTGGATCCACATGCACCCCACGTTCATCAATAATGTATCACATATAATGAACCTGGGTCATGCCAAAAGTGCACTTCTCCAAATTGGCACACAACTTGTGTTTCCGCAGTGTTTGGAGGACCTATCGGATGTGGTGGAGGTCCTCTTCCCAAGTTTGGTTGAAGATCAGGATGTCATCCAAGTACACTACTACAAATGAGTTGGTGAATGGTCACAAGATGTCGTCCATAAGCCTCATGAAGGTTGTGGGAGCATTCGTCAACCCGAAAGGCATGACCAGCCATTTGAAAAGGCCCTCCTTGGCTTTGAAAGCAGTCTTCCACACATCAGACGGTTCGATTGGTACCTCATGATACCCAGACTTCAAGTCGAACTTGTTGAAATATTTCTCCCCTTCGAGTTGGTACAGAAGGTCATCAATATGTGGTATCATGTACCTATTCCGAACAGTGATCTTGTTCAATGCTCAATAGTCAATACAGAGTCTCCAAGTCCCATCCTTCTTCTACGCCAACACGATCGGGCTTCCACAGGGCGATGAACTTGGCCAGATGTGGCCTTTCTGCAGAAAATCCTGAATCTGCCTCTTGATTTCATCGTTCTCCAAAACAGAGCATCGATAGAACTGTCCATTGGGCAGTGACGCACCTGGGTTTAGATCGATGGGGTGCTTGACCTAACAGTGCAGAGGCACCCTTGAGGGCGAGGTTAAGATGTCTCGATACTCCTCCATGACCTTGTCCATTTGTTGTTGTCGTGCGGAGGAGCCCTGTCTGAAGGTCGTGGCCACATTCTTCTTCTTTCCCTCAGGGCGGATCATCAGGAAAACAAATTTCTCAGTTTTGGAAATGATCTTACTGCATTGTTTTGCAGTAACCAAAGATATAGTGGCAGGCGGTGGTACCTTTGGTATCCTGTAAACCTTATTTCCCAAGGTAACAATAACAGCGCGATTTCAGGACTCATACACAACATGTCACTTCCACAAGTACGGTTGGCCTAATAATACATCACAAACATCAAGTGGAGCAATGTCACATAATACCTCATTAGTGAAGGGCTTGATGTTATAGGGAAGGTGACACTGTTGGCTGATGCGGAGATCCGGTCCTTAGTGAAGCCAGCCGATGGTGTATGGTTTTGGGTGTGTTGTGGTTGGTAAGCCCAACCGCTTCACAACCTCTGCTAAAATAAGGTTATTTTGGCTCCCACTGTCGACAATGAACTGTAGCGGGGAACCCTTTACCCACATATGGGAGTGGAAGAGACGCTCCTCCTCCTCTAGATCTTCCGGTTCTTCCTTTTGGATCTTCATGGTGGAAATGGTGGCATTGGGCTCTGCATCAATAATATTCTTCCCTCTATCATTCCCCTTCTTGGGTTATGATTCATTGTCAGAGCATGCATCTAATTCAGAAGCCCTCATCTCAGCCACCAGTGACTGTTTGGCCTGACACTCACTTGTGTTGTGAGTGAAGCTCTTATGGAACTCACACCACTTCCTCGTGTCCTTCTTCAGATTCATAGTGTTGTTCTTTGATTGTGGCTTTGGCAGGTTGTCTTGAGCCACCATGCCTTGGCTTTGTCCTTTGTTCTATGGTTTGGGGGAACCTTTCGCTTTCATTTGATTCATATATCCAAAGTCTCGCTTCTTCTCTTTGAATTTATGCTCAATCTTGGTAGCATACTGGTATGTCGTACCAAGCGAGGAGATGTCGAGGAACTCCATTTCCTCCTGAAGTGTATCTGTGTAAAAAACTGCAGTAATTCAGCACCAAATGTTTCTATGAATATCTGATACCCAACTTTGTGCACAGGGTATGGAACAGATTCATCATCTCATGCACATATTGATCCCTTTTTTTCCATAGCGTAGTCAAATGTATGTACTTGTCCTCATAGCTTCCCACAGTATAATATTGTTCCTTGATGGTGTCTCAGAAAGAATTCCAAGTGGGTACAGCCGAGAACAGAGAAGGTTCATCATCTTCCTTTTTCTCACAGTAGGTTTCCCACTAGTCCTTGACATGGGGGACGGCTTTGAGCAATGAAAAAATAATCTTCTTCCAGTCGGAAAAGTCATCAACCGAGAAATATCCTTCAAATATGTTCAACCATCTATCTACAACGTCTACATCTATTTGGCCATCAAATATGGGAATGTCAAATTTTACTTGTACCTTAAAAGGGTTAGCGCCTCCAGAGTGGTTATTGGATGCAGATGCGCCGCCAGTGTGGTTATTGGATGCAGATGCGCCGCCAGTGTGCAATTGTTGAAGGATCTGGGTGAAGTTATCCATCATCACGTTCCTTTGTTTTTCAAGGGCCTCCTCAAGCAATATTTTGATAGGATATCCTGCTCCCTTGTCTTTCTTTTTGTCCCCCATGGGCGGCCATCGGGGTTTGCGAGGATGATCTTGCAAAGGTTCAACCATATCGAGCCCTAACTCCTTATACCCCGACCTCGATGGGGACATGCAAAGAAGATCAAGAAAGAGCAGACCGCTCTGATACCACTGGTCCAAATTTATGCAGGAATGCAACAGAATACACAGATAACCATGCATACAAAGATGTAGCGGAAATAACACTTCATTTCATTAATATCAAAGAACTGAAATTTGTTTACAAACAGAATAGAAATAAACTAGCAAGGGTGCAGGTAGCTTATCTCTGAGAAGAGATGTGACGGCTACAGGCCTCTGAACTCTGTGTTACAATGAGGCTCGAAGGCCTATATATTATTGAGAAATAATGGAAACCCTCAACATCCAAAAACCTAACCCTAGGAGATGAAACGCCAGAATATCGGCCACATCGGGGTAAATTGGTACATCAATTTCTCGGGGTCGTAACTTTTGCATACCATCTCCCTTTAACGCATATGATACATCCTTAGAAAGATCTATCCGAGGACTACAATTGTTGACAACAATTATCATGGTTTGGTATGGACTATTAATCATCGAAGGGTTGATGCCCAAAAAATGTCGTTTAGGGCCTCAAAACGACTCTGGAAGTTCAAGACCCGAAAAACTGCCAAAAATAGTAAATTGTGCTACAATTAAGGAAACTGAAAAACTGAAAGAAACAATGGTGGGGGTCCAAGTGGAATAGGCAAGTGGCCACCAATATCCACCTGGATCAAGATCAAAATTAATGTTTAATCTTTTCCTATGAAATTTATTTATAACTTTATTGCAGGAATTTGTTATAGAGTTTACGGGAAACACAATTTATGTTTTACATGTCTCCTAAAAATTTTGCCGAACAAGATTATCAACATAAAAATGTTCAATTTTTTTTATGATGAAGCTTGTGAATATGATGTAGATGTAGATGGTTCATAATTTGTTGATTGTCCCCTAAAATATGAAGGAAAATTAGGATGAGAAATAAAATGATTGAACTGAGTTTGTTCTATATTTTCCTTAAGGTCTAACGCTTGTGCAGTGGTTAAAACTGGTTGAATTATTTCATTATCGGTGTTTGTTTCTTCTAACCATTTAACTTTCTCTAATTCATTCATTGATTTAGCTGGGGGGTAAAGTGTAATGTGTTTTATTTCATCTCCATTTGTAATTCTCATGTCTCCTAATCGACAACTAATGTATGTGCCAGTTGTTTCCAACCATGGTCTACCCAAGATTAGAGTATGTCCACCCAAATTGGATTTGGGTTGAAGAATCATGAAGTCTGTTGGGTATTCCCAGGAATCTAATGAAACAATGATATCTTCAACTATACCCTTTGGTTTAATATTTGATCTATCTGCTAGTTCAAGAACCATAGGGGTTGGTCTAAGATTGGCAATGTTTAAATTTTGCATGGTTTCTAATTTCATGACATTTATTGTTGCACATAAATCTATGAGTGTGTTTGGGATAGCAAAGTTGTTGACAAAGATTGTAACGACTAGAATCCCAAGGTCAACATACTTTTGTAAAATTGGTTTGTTGGCTATCAAACTAGCTAGTTTCCCAATCACTTGTATCGTTTGTGGATCCTTTCTTTTCTTCCAAATCCTTTTACTACACAATTCCCTCATCATTTTAGCATATATGGGGACATATTTAATGGGTTTAAATAAGGGAATTTTTGTAAAAATGNAACTAGCTAGTTTCCCAATCACTTGTATCGTTTGTGGATCCTTTCTTTTCTTCCAAATCCTTTTACTACACAATTCCCTCATCATTTTAGCATATATGGGGACATATTTAATGGGTTTAAATAAGGGAATTTTTGTAAAAATGCTTTTCAATTCTTCTAAAATATCAAGTTCAGGTAAATTTTCTATTTTTTCTTGTATTTCTATCAACAAACTCTCAGGAAAAGGTGTTGTTTTAGAGGTTTGAGTCTTTTCTAGTGGGATGAGTGACTGTTTTATTTTGATCCAACTATTCATCTACTTCTTCAATTATCATGGGTGATTTCTGATTTATTACCTTACCCGAGCGAATATTTATTTTTTGTAATTGTGCAAGAAATTCCTGTAAAACTACAAGGGCAATAACATAAGTAGGAAAATTGTCTACTTCAGTATTGTAGATAACTTTGTCCTTCTGATTATTTGGATTTTCCACTGGCTGATAAGGAATTGGTGTAGACCAAGGGGGGTTTTGCGTTGAAGGAAGTTGTATAGGTTGAGATTGAGTTAATTGAGGTGGTGGAATTGATGGAAATGGTTGTTGAATAGATGAAGGATATTGTGGGATTGACTGATATTTTTGTTTTTGGGGATAAAATTGTTTTTGTGGATAAGATTGTTGTGGTTTATATTGAGGTGGATATTATTGTTGTTGAAAATTTTAGGGTGGTTGATTACCATGGTTATTGCCTCTCCAATTTTTTTGATAAGGTTAATTACAGTTTTGTTGTGAAGGCCATGATTTCCATGGCATGGGAGCACTCCAAGATGTTTGTGTAGGAATCTAAGTAGGAAATCCAAAAAATTGATTAGAATGGTCTTGTGACATACCTATTGGCCTTGGCTACCATGGTCACATGGGTATTGTTGGCGTTGGAAGTCACTCTTGGATTGTAGCAGGAGCATAGCCCGACGCCCATCAGTTTTATGTCATGATTTGTTTTAAAGGGGTGATCATATGGATAGAGACTCAAGAAGATATCGCTCGAACTCAGAAAACCGGGCTGGGTATGTAGAAAACAAAGGAGGTCTTGATCTAACTTCCGTCAATGAGTTGATTGTAAAATGAGCAGATGGAAGACTTAGTGGGATGAGTGAGCAAGACTGCTTTGGGCATTAGGCCTTCCAGCAGCTTGAGGAGGAAAAACTCAGAATACGAGATCCTCTTGGTTCAGAGTTTCGGAGAACTGAAGGGTGACTTGGCTGGATCTTCCAATTCCAAATCATTCAGCATTGAGAAAATACAAGAACTGATTAGAAACAATACAACTATTACAGTGACCCAACATACATCATCCTATAACAGCGCAACTCGATTAGATCCTCCAATTCCGAGTTGTTCTAACACAGTGTACACAGAGAGATGGAAAGAGGCTGAAATTCATAAGGCAAGACGTCTCAAGTGCCAATACATAACCTGAGCAACCAATGCTTCATCAAAACTTTACAATCGGGAGCCTCGCTCAACCATCCATACTAAAAAAAATGGCAAAAATGACTACATATACTCCTCCACTTTCGCCCAACAGAGGCATCTTAGGACTTTCAAGGTGTGGCATCTCCTTAGTCAAATCTGGCCTGAACTCCTTTGTCAGACGTCACCTTAACTTTGCATGGCCTTTGCAGGGGAGGTAGCTGAAACATTAAAGGCTAACATAGAATGTGCAGACTCATCTGGTCAGATGAGAACTCGGCATGACTTCTTTGGAGAAAACCAGTGTACAGGACCATCTTGGGCAGACTGCCTACCAGAACCTCCATGCTTTGCATTTAATGAGTGAGTCGAGGTTTCAACTACTTCCATCCACCTTCATTTATTTTTAGCGAGGACCAAGATCGAGGTCGAGTTGAACTGGTCTCTAGAAAACGCGGTGATCCCTTCTGCAACTAAACCCGGTGCTTTGGCCCTTTGCACAGTTCTTTCTATCGCCCCCAAGTGACCGCGGGTTGTGACCCTGTGCCTATCTTCAAAGGCGCTTTCAGCATTTCACATTTCGTGGATGGGAGGAGGCTGCTCCTTGTGCTTCAAAGTTACAAAAGGTGAGGTGGTGACATAGCCTAATCACGTGCCATGTACTCCTCCTTGATCGGATGGCATGGATCATTTCGGCGAGACTGTGGGCCCGAGTCTTGGACGCCTTCGGCACTTCGCGTCTCACGGCTGGGAGGAGGTTGGTCCTCATTCTTCAAAGTTGCGATGCGCAAAGAGGCGATAGAGCCTAATTGCACACCACGTGTACCTCTCTGATGGACGGTCCTGATCATCTCAGCAATATTGTGGGCCCAAAACCCGGACGCCTTCAGCACTTCGCGTCTCGGGGATACCAGTTGCAGAGAAAAAGAGTTTCAAGGTCACGATGGGTGAAACTGCGACAGAGCTCGATCATGTGCCACGTGTTCCTCTGGGATGGACGGCCTGAATCATTTCGGTGAGATTATTGGCCCGACACTAGGCGCCTTCGGCACTTCACGTTTTGCAGCTGGGAGGAGGTTGATACTCATTCTTCAAAGTCATGATGCGTGAAGAGGCGATAGAGCCTAATCGCGCACCACGTGCCCCTCTTTGATCGGACGGCCCAGAACACTTTTGGCAATATTGTGGGCCCACATCCCGGACGCCTTTGGCACTTTGTGTCTCGCAGCTGGGAGGAGGCTGATCCTTGTTCTTCAAAGTCACGATGGGTGAAGTGGCAATAGAGCTCGATCGTGTGCCACGTATTCCTCCGGGATGGACGACTGAGATCCTTTTGGTGATATATAAGTGCTATCCATTGCACTAATCATGGCGCAACTCTACTAACCACTATTACCCGTCGATCATCGATCTGCTCTATATATGGATCTTAGTCATTGACAACATAACTTCGCTTGCTCACTTGATTGGTAACCAAAAATGAGATTTTTCTATGCTACGCTTGGGCGCTTGTCATGCAGCCTGTAGACCTGGATACTCTTATGCCCAAGACAATAATTGTTGCTAACATTAGGCTCCATGGGGGATAGAGTCATCCCTGCGATGCTTTAAGAACTCATTTTGCAGATTCAGTGCCTTGCTATTGGGCTATGGAGTTATTTACTAAGCCGAAAAATAAAAAATAAACAAAGAACCAAAAGGACAATATTTACAAACAAAGGAGCCATCTAAGGCTCAAAAAAAACATTTCTTCAGAAAATGCCCATTTACTGGGATGTTAAAAACCTCTTCACCCTCCAAATCCTGCAACCTATACGTGTTATTTGAGAAAATCTCAGAGATTTTGAAGGGCCCAATCCAGAGGGCATCGAACTTGTTGTGTTTTCCCTTATCCCGTCTGGGTGCATCCCACTTAAGTACCAAATCCCCGATCTTGAACTCCTTCTTCCTGACCTTCCTGTCAAAAGCTTGTTTGACCTTCTGTTGATGACTATGAGTTGTGTCCATCACCTGTTCCCTGATCTATTGTACTTCCACCATCTGATGAATCCTTCTGACCATATGATCTGGCTCTCCTTCATATTCTTGAAATAACTTCGCTACAGGTAAGGTGAGATGAGTGGGAAAAACCGCCTCTATTCCGTAAACCAGTTGAAAAGGCGAGGTGCCCAGGGACTTCTTCATTGTCACTCGATCGACCCATAGAGAAATTTGAGCTTTGAATCCCAAGCCCTCTTATTGTCTTCCAATAATTTTTTAATGAGCCTAATTAGGCTTTCATTGGAAGATTCTGCCAGTCCATTTCCTTGAGGATAATAGGGGGTGGAATGAATTAGTGAGATCTTGAACTACTCACAGAACTTAATCAGAGGCTCAGATTTGAACGAAGTAGCATTATCAGTGACAATCCTGCTAGGACAGCCAAATCTAGGTATGATATCCTCTAGGAAGCTGATAATTACTTTGTGTGATGCACTTCTGGTGGGGGCAGCTTCTATCCACTTGGTGAAATAGTCTGTTGCAGTCAGGATCCATCTATGTTAGCCACTTGAGGGAGGATGGATTTCTCTGATGAAGTCCAGCCCCCATTGTTGAAAAGGTGTTGAAGCTACTATAGCCTTCAGTGGTAGTGGTCTAAGCTGTTGCTTTCCTGAGAAATTTTGGCATTTGATGCAAGCTCTAATTTCTCTGCAAACATCAGTGAATAAAGTGGGCCAATAATACCCATCCTTGAGGATTTTGTGAGTTGTGGTCTTCCAAAAATAATGTCCTCCACAAAGGCTGTTATGAAATTCAAATATAACCTTCTGGGATTCTTGTGGGCTCAAACACCTCAGCAACACCCCTAGAGGGTCTCTCCAGTACAAGACTCGGTCAATGAGGCAATATTTGACCGCCTTGAATTTTAAAGATCTTGCCTTACTTTTACCCATTCCATCAGGGGGCCTCAACTCCTGCCGAAAGTACAAGATGTCTCGATACCAGGCACATTCTGTTAGGGGCAAGTCGTCCTGAGAGCTTTGGCTGGGAAACTCATCTTGTTGAGTTCCTGAGCAAGTATTAATTAGACTAACCCCTAAGGCTCTGCAATTGGATTCAGCCAGTAGCTTGGCCAAACCCTACCCCTTAACCAACTTGGTGGGCTTTATTTCCAGGTCAAACTCAAGAATCTTAGCAATCCATTTACCTCTTCTCCCATCTATGTCGGGTTGTACAAGGATGTCCTTCACAAAGGCCGAAGGAACGTATGCGGTCACTTTTGAGTGCAAGACATAGAATCTGAAAGATTTGAGAGATTTCACCAAGGCATAGGCCTGCTTCTCCATGATCTCGTACCTGATTTTTGCATCTCTTAATGCTTTACTAAAGAAGGAAATGGGTTGCTCTCACCCTTCCTCATTTTTCTGCAATAAGACTGTTGCTACTGTATCAAAAGAAGCGAAATAAAAAACTAGGAAGTCTTTGGAATAGTCAGGACTGATCAGCACAGGTGCCTCAGTCAATGCCCTTTTTATTTGGATAAAAGATTCCCTGGGTTCAACAGTCCATTTTACTTCTTTTCCTTTCCTGAGCATGGTTGTGATGTGTTTCACCATCTCAGTGAAATTTGAGATGAACCTCCTCAGAAAGTTAATCTTCCCTAAAAAGGCCTGAACTTCCTTTCTAGACCGGGGAAGTGACAGAGTCTGAATTGCCTCTACCCTGCTTGGATCAATCCTCACTCCTTCTGTTGATACTATATGACCTAAAAAATTCCCCTCCTTCATAGCAAACAAAGATTTTTTGGGGTTTAAGGATAGGCCAAACCTCCGACACTTCAAGAATACTTTTCTTAGGTGATAGCAGTGCTCTTTATCAGACCTAGAGAAGACTATGAGGTCATCCAGATAGATCACCACAAACTGGTCTTTTTCCCCGATGAAGGCTATATCCATGGCCCGCTGAAATGTTGCTCCTGCATTTATCAATCCAAAGGGAATTTTGGCATACATGAATGTGCCCCAAGGAGTGGTGAAGGTCATTTTTTCTCTGTCCTCAGGCATGACTGATATCTAATTATAACCAGAAAAACCATTGATCATGGATATCCTAGATGCACCAGTTACCCTCTGCAATATGTGTTCCATGTTGGGCAGGGGATAATTGTCTTTCTTTGAGCTCCTGTTCAGGTTCCTGAAATCAACACAAAGCCTGATTTCTCCACTTTTCTTTCTTACCGAGACCAAATTGGCCACCCATTCAGAATATCTCAAGGGGACAATGATTTGGGCATCTAACAACTTCTTCACTTCCTTTTCCATGACAGGTAGCAGCATGGGATGTATCTATCTTAGCTTATGCCTAAATGGCCTAGCCTCTTCCTTCAGTGGGATCTTGTGTTTAATGACAGATGTGTCATATTTCTTGAGGTCTTCATAGGTCCATGCAAACACATCGGCAAATTCTCTTAATAACTCGGTATATTCGGCCCTTTGTTCTCTGGTCAAACTACTCGACAACTTGACAAACTTAGGCTCCTCCTGTGTGCCAATGTTGCACTCAGTTGTGTCAGCCTCTTCATCTAAAACCCTACCCTTTACTGCCACATCATTCCCATAAAACAATCTTTCTAAAGGGACTAGTGCCCTCGGAATGTGATTGCTAGGCAGCTGAATAATCTGGTGATTAGCATTTTCATTTAAAAACACCTCAGGGTAATGGTCACCTTCAAGGTCAAGATCCTGATCAATGTGCAACGCAGAAAATTCATCAACAAATTGGAGAAATTTTTCGATTTCAAGATCATCATTGAATACCTTCCAATGTTTGACATTGTCTGGTACAGAGGACCTATATTTTATCTCAACATCATATTTGACCATAGACAGCAGAGGGATCTTGAACCGGCTAGCTGAAACAGCTAAAGAATCGGCCACAGCATTATCCTCCCTTGGGAAAAAAGAAATGTTGAAAGCTGAGAAGAAATTATCAATCAGGTCCCATACCTTGTTCCTGTAACTTCTGAGTCAAGGATGCTTGGACTGATAGACATTCCTGACTTGTTGGATTATTAATTCTGCATCTCTGAACATTTCCATCTCCCTTATTCCCATTTCTTTCACGGCCCTCATACCTAGAAAAGGAGCTTCATACTCTGCCACATTGTTGGTGGTTTCAAATTCTAGCTTGTATGATAGGGATATGGTCTCTTGAGAAGGTGACATGAAAACCACTCCAGCGCCAGCGCCTTCGCTAGAAGAAGCTCTGTCGAAAAACATTTTCCAAATGGAGGTGTTTCGAGGAGGTTTCCCATGATCAAATAAGGGTTTCTTTCTGATTTGGAAAGGGGCTTCCAGAGCATCGGTGATCTACAAAAAACTAGACCCCAAATCAATGTCCAGTGCAAAGATGGGATGATTGGTGGGGTTTGCTTCATCACTGACAATATAGGCTAGTTGGGCTTCTCTGTACAACCCCCTGTGTTCCCCTCCAAAGACTGGAATAGTAGCATATGTGAGATCCATCTGTAATGTTCCTCCAAGCTTTTTAATCCAAGATCTTGACAACAACATGCCAAACTTGGGAGGAACGTTGGCCACTACAATGTCCATGACCACACTCTTCATTGGCAGCTGAAACAGAGAGACCGCCAAATCTTTGATGACTCCAAGACATTGCACCCTCCTTGAATCAAAAGAGTACAAATCATGATAAGCCTTTGTCACTTCCAGTCCCAATTCGTCCATGACTATTTTGGGCATAAGGTTATGGGAAGCCCCTGAATCCATGAGGCAGTTATGCAGCACTTTATAATGTATGTTCAGGGATGTGTAGAAAGGAGGGGATGAAACATCTCTATATTCTACCATGGGACCTAGGATGACTGCTGGCTTTTCATCTTGGAGATTTATTGAGTCCGTGGAAGGCCGGGGGGGCTCAGATTATAGCAGCTTGGAGAGGGACCTTTTGAAATCTTCATTTTTAACTAGTTCGGATAGGGGTACAGGGATTCTAATATTCTGAATCTCATGCTCAAAACTAAAGGAGGAGAGAGACTTAGGAGCTTCCCTTACCTCGGAGACAAGTTCCTTGGCTGTTGGCGAAGCATTCTGAGTTTTCTTTTCTTTAGTAGTGGTTGTTGCAGCTTTAGTGGGCATGTCCACTATGAGGGGTTGATCCTGGCTATCAAAATTCCCTTCTTTCTTTTTTGACCTGAGATTGTATCTGTTAGGAGTGTCGCTGGCCTTTTCCCCTTTACTCAACTCATTGATTTGAGTGTTGATAAGGGATTCTTCATATGCAGATTGAGTCAAATGAGGAAACGGGGAAGTTTCCTCGATGCAGTGGATCTCAGGGTCGAGTTCATCCACCTCCTCCCCTTCTTCATGAGCAACTAGGCTATTCTAGAGAGGGGTCTGAATCCTATGATCATCCCTGACTCTGCTTCTTTGTTCCTTTGGCAAAGTATGTGGCATATTGTTACCAGGCCTCCTGAAACCTCTGTTATCAGTATTTTGGGGGGTTTTGTACGTGGGCTTCCCCTCTAACTCCCACTTCTCCATTCTAGCTGAAAGGGATTTCAGTACTTTAGCTACCTCATCCATCTAAAGGGGAAGGGGAGAGGAATGGGATGAGGAGGCCTATGTTCTTCTCCTGGATACGTCTTTGTCAGCCTTATTCCTGAGTCAGTCAACAACCAATATGTTAGACTCTACTTCCACGACTGCATCCTGCATGTGAGCCAGAGTGGTGGCTCTCCTTTCCCTCAGCAGGAGGCAGAAATCAGGATCAAAAGCATTGGCATAAGTGATCTTTGCAGAGGCTTCGAAGGGCTTTATCTCGGTGGGGATCTTATTGTACATTTTATTAAATCTTTTGGAGAAGTCAGAGACAGACTCTCCTTCCTTTCTCTTCAAAGACCCAAACTCAGTCATGTAATACATGAAGTCCTTTTTGTCTCCCCATTGTCTCAAAAAGGCACTATCCAAAGCCTCAATCCCATCAATGGATCCAGGAGGCAGGGCCCTAAACCATTTTCTAGCCTTGCCTTCAAGACTATGGATGAAAATCCTCATCCATACATCTACATGCATGATAACATGATCATCTGTAAAACTGTAGAAAGCTTCAAGGTGTTCTTCTGCAGCTATGTCCCCTTCGCCCGTAAACTTGGGCTGCTGCTTGAGGTAGCCATCCGCTGGAAGGGAATTGAGAGGCTGAGGTAACACAAGGGGAGCATACCTAGCAGCTATAATAGCCTCCATTATGTTCATAGGGGGATTTTCTCCTACCATAGGGATATTAGGTGGAGGAGAACTTAGAGGGTAAGGGGCTCGAAAAGGGGATACTACGAATGAGCTTCCAGGAAACAATGGGGGATTTAGGGAGAAGGCTAACGGGCTTGAGTCAGCAGATGCTTCTCTCTATGCAGAAGTGGTAATAGTAACAAGAGGAGGAGTGGAAAAGCTAGGAGTGGGGAAGTCTGTTGTGGTCCTGGGTCCACGCCAAGGTACAGCTTTAGGGCAAAGGGGAGTGACAAGGATTTCTCCCTCCAATCCCAGATCGAGAGGGGAAAACTCAGCAGGAACACTCCCGAAATTCAGGAAATGGGAAACTTCAAAAAAACATCTGCTAGGAAACTAAGGAGAAGAAAATGGAGTTTCTACAGAAGGAGATGGCGGATTACCTGGTTCGGTGGTGGAATTTTCTCCTTCAGAGGCCTTTCCTTTTCTGAAAATCACCTCCAGATCAAATACAAGCGTAGCTAGAGGAAGTTGTGGATGTGACCGCGTGTGTCTGCCTCTAGAAGCCACAACTAAAATAGCATGCTCGCTCCAGTGGAGTCATCACAATGGAGTCGCCAGGTGCACAGTAGCAATCTTCAAAGGCTATGATGCCTTATGCACCTTTAGAATCAGAGGCTCAATGTTGTTCAATCTCGGGGAAAATTTTCAACTTCGTCGCCGTCAACAGTGCCAGAAATGTTGGCGTTGGAAGTCACTCCTGGATTGCAGCAGGAGCAGATCCCGACGCCCATCAGTTTTGTGTCACGATTTGTTTTAAAGGGGTGATCGGATGGATAGAGACTCAAGAAGATATCGCTCGAACTCAGAAAACCGAGCTGGGTATGTAAAAAACAAAGGAGGTCTTGATCTAACTTCCGTCAGTGAGTTGATTGTAAAATGAGCAGATGGAAGACTTAGTGGGATGAGTGATAAAGACTGCTTTGGGCATCAAGCCTTCCAGTAGCTTGAGGAGGAAAAACTCAGAATACAAGATCCTCTTGGTTCAAAGTTTCGGAGAATTGAAGGGTGACTTGGCTGGATCTTCCAATTCCAAATCATTCAGCGTTGAGAAAATACAAGAACTGATTAGAAACAATACAACTATTACAGTGACCCAACATACGTCATCCTATAACAATGAAACTCAATTGGATCCTCCAATTCCGAGCTATTCTAACACAGTGTACACAGAGATATGGAAAGAAGCTGACATTCATAAGGCAAGATGTCTCAAGTGCCAATACATAACCCAAGCAACCAGTGCTTCATCAAAACTTTACAATCGGGAGCCTCACTCAACCATCGATACTCACAAAAATGGAAAAAATGCCTACATATACTCCTCCACTTTCACCCAGCAGAGGCGTCTCAGGAATTTCAAGGTGTGGCGTCTCCTCAGTCAAATCTGGCCTGAACTCCTTTGTCAGATGTCACCTTAACTTTGCATGGCCTTTGCAGGGAAGGTAGCTGAAACATTAAAGCCTAACATAGCGTGTGCAGACTCCTCTGGTCAAACGAGAACTTGGCATGACTTCTTTGGAGAAAACCAGTGTACAGGACCATCTCGGGCAGACTGCCTGCCGGAACCTCCATGCTTTGCATTTAATGAGTGAGCCGAGGTTTCAACTACCTCCATCCACCTTCATTTATTTTTAGCGAGGACCGAGATCGAGGTCGAGCTGAACTGGTCTCTGGAGAACGCGGTGATCCCTTTTGCAGCTAAACCAGGTGCTTCGGCCCTTTGCATAGTTCTTTCTATCGCCCCCAAGTGACCGCGGGTTGTGACCCTGTGCCTATCTTCAAAGGTGCTTTCGGCATTTCGCATTTCATGGATGGGAGGAGGCTACTCCTTGTGCTTCAAAGTTACAAAAGGTGAGGTGGCGACATAGCCTAATCCTGTGCCACGTACTCCTCCTTGATCAGATGGCCTGGATCATTTCGGCGAGACTGTGGGCCCGGGTCCTGGACGCCTTCGACACTTCACATCTCGCGGCTGGGAGGAGGCTGGTCCTCATTCTTCAAAGTCGCGATGCGCAAAGAGGAGATAGAGCCTAATTGTGCACCATGTGTCCCTCTCTGATGGACGGTCCTGATCATCTCGACAATATTGTGGGCCCAAAACCTAGACGCTTTCGACACTTCACGTCTCGGGGATCCCAGTTGCAGAGAAAAAGTGTTTCAAGGTCACGATGGGCGAAACTGCGACAGAGCTCGATCATGTGCCACATGTTCCTCCGGGATGGATGGCCTAGATCATTTCGGTGATATTGTGGGCCTGACACTGGGTGCCTTCGGCACTTCGCGTTTTACGGCTAGGAGGAGGCTGATCCTCGTTCGTCAAAGTCACAATGCGCGAAGAGGTGATAGAGCCTAATCGCGCACCACGTGCCCCTCTTTGATTGGACGACCCAAAACAGTTTCGGCAATATTGTGGGCCCACATCCCAGACGCCTTCAGCACTTCGCGTCTCACGGATGGGAGGAGGTTGATCCTCGTTCTTCAAAGTCACGATGGGAGAAGTGGCAATAGAGCTCGATCGTGTGCCACGTATTCCTCCGGGATGGATGTCTAAGATCCTTTTGGTGATATATAAGCGCTATCCATTGCGCTAATCCTATCACAACTCTGCTAACCGCGATTACCCGCTGATCGTCGATCTGCTCTATAGATGGATCTTGGTCGTTGACAACATAACTTCGCCTGCTCACTTGATTGGTAACCAGAAATGAGATTTTTCTGTGCTACATTTGGGCGCTTGTCGTGCAGCCTGCAGACCTGGATACTCTTACGCCCAAGACAAGAATTGTTGCTAACAGGTACAATGTTGTAAAGTGCCTATGTTTCTTCACTATCTCCTTTGAACGCAAATTTCAGTCCAAAAAGTGAGGGACAATCTTCCGTCACATGCTTTTCTACACAAATTGCACAAATCTGAATGTTATTTAGTGGACATTGATTTTTAGGATGCTTCTTTTTGCAATCCGAACAAAAAATGGCTAAAGATGCAATTTCCTCTTGCGGCCTTTTCTTGGCATTAAAAGTATCAAATTGAGAACTTAACGTACCAAGAAGTTTAGTTTTGAAATTATCTAACAAATTACCAATTTCAGTCATACTAATACTCCTTGTTGCTATGTTAGTTCCTTTTGTTATAATGTCTCTTTGTCCCTTTCCAGCCTTGGATTTTCCCCTGGAATACTTCCTACACAAATTTGCAATTTGTTCAAATGGTAAGGATGAGATATCACCAGAACCCATGAGATTAACAATATCGATATATTCACCACGAATTCCTTTCAAAAATATGGTACAAATAAGATCAAAATTTAAAGAACTATGCTTCGAGTTTTGCAAATTGTACAAAAATCTTTCTAGGTAGTCCTCTAAGATTTCTTCTTCCTGTCATGTCATCCTAAAAATGTCTTATTTTGAATCCCTTGGCCTATAATAGGCCTGATATTTCTTAAGAAATATCTTCCTCATGGTTTCCCAATGTGCTATTGTAATTTCATCTAGTCACATAAACCACTTTAATGCAATTCCTTTCATAGTGGCAGGAAACAATCACAAATTGTAAGCATCATCAGTATACCCATATGTTCAACATAAAATATCAAATTCAAATAAAAATGCATTAGAATATTCGGAAAGCATACCATAGAAATTAGGCAGAATGGAAGGTGGAATATTTTTTTATCTTTAACTCATTTCCAAATTCAGTAGGTATATCTAAAATAAGAAAACCAAATGTAATGTCTTCTTCCTATTCACCTGTTTTGTTCCTTTCTTCATTTGGACCTCTTTCTCGTTCGCCTCCTCCTTCTTGGATTCATTCTTTTTCTCCACCTATTGGGCCTCTTTCACCTTCTCCTTCTCCTCCTACACCTGGTATTCTTGGTATTCTCTCTCTTTATCCCCCACCTCCTAGTATTCTTCCTCCTCGAATACGAGATTCCTCATCAACCATTTTATTGTCCCAAAAGATCCAAAAATGTTTTCTCCAATCTTCTGGTGTTTCTTTTAGATCTTCAAATGGTTTGACAATATCTTTTGTTTGAGTCTTCTTTGAGCTTTCTGCAACAATCCTTTTCCCTGTATCATTTTTAGTACCTACAAGCAAGTTAATAGTGGGGGGTTTTGTGGATGCCTTGATAAGTGGTCGGATGGATGACTTAGTAGATGGTTTTGAGGATGATGAAGAAGGTGTCTTAGTAGGTGGTTTAGTAGATGGTTGTGAAGGTGGTTTAGTAAGTGGTTTTGTAGGGGGGGTGATTTTTCTGAGATTTTTTATTTTTCTTCAACAACTTCTCTTTTTTTTGTTTTAATAAACCTACCTTCACTATCTCTAGGCCTAACTAGTTTATGAATTCAATATATGCATGATGAAGAATCATGAATACTCACTAAAGTGAATGCACAGGTTCTTACCTCTCGTCTTACCATTTTCACTCCTCCATGTTGAAAATGCGCATATCAAAACTAAAAATGAAAACAAAATTTTGACAACAAAAATTAACAATCAAAACTGTAAGAGAATGAAAATCAAGAAAACAACATAAAACCTACAATTTCAAAACAAATTCCTATAGTGCCTCCCTGAAAATCATGCCAAAATTTTGGGCTCATCTAGTGGTCTAGATTCCTCATCATTTACTATCAATCTAGGTAGGTAAACTTATGAGACATGGGCTCAATATGTGCAAAATTGATCTTGAAATTTCCTAAAGACTTCTACCAAAAATCAAACAATAAAATTTTAGACTCACAAGTAGATGTTAGTTCTTGTTGATGGCCAAAAATGAC
>ML833236.1:51783-74599 GCA_009831015.1 Picea engelmannii
AATAGAGAATTGTACTTATCTTTTGAGTGAGAAGACCTTCCACCCCGGAGCAGGGCTATGACTCCATCGGGGCAATGGCTTCCCAAGATAGCCATGGTCCACAATCCTTATCCACATGGTCTAGGCCAAGGTACCAGACCTCAGCAACACTCCAACCATTCAAACCTCGGCAGTACTCCAACCAACGGTATCTCATTCCCCACATGCCTGTCCCACCCGGGAGTATACACCTTCACATGAACAGTCCATCGGTGCTACACCTCCCTCTCCTTGGGCTTCAGCAACAGGCTGAACCGGAAGTCTTAGAGCATTGTGGTTCCAGGAGTTCCAACTGCCTTCTAAGGTTTCCAAGCAGCATCTTCCCGAGATACTCTTTGTATCCAACATTTAACTTTTATCAACAGCATCTCATCTCCATCAACCACATGCAGTTATCCTGAGAGAACATAAAGGAATTCATTTAGGAATTCCAATTAGTTTGAAAGGAAATTCAACTTTTATTCCCAAAACATGACAATCTATTTCATGATTCATCTTGGTTGTTGCCACATTATGAATGCATCCATCCTTGTGATTTTCCACAGACATCAAACTGCATACAATTTTCCTGCAAGACTTCATCTTGCATACTGCCAAAAAATTGTCAGTATTTTATGTACATCATAATTCAACATGTACAACATCTTATGCAATAATCTTATAATTTCCTGCACCTGGCAATTCAATCACAATTACCAAAAAACTTGACCAAATAGAATGACTCATCAGTCTATGCATATGCATGTTCATAATTAACAATAGTAAGTTCATTATTTCAATTTTCTGAACATAAAATTCTATGTAGTCTCTATTCCTGTGACTACTTGGCTTGTAACTTTCCTGTTGCAATGTTTAACAATTCCTGAAATGTTCTCAACTTCGGGGGTTAGCAACATTTCAACCATTAGTATAATTATTTCCATACAATAATATATATGCATGTACTTACAAAACATATTCAACCATTGCATTTAGTATACAATTCTATCACTCATTATGCATGAGTGCAATTCTCAATTCATTCTTATTCAGTGCACCTTGCATTGAATTACATAATGCTCTCTATCTCAGTCATGTATCTCACCATCCATGAGCTGGAATTCTGTCCAATGTGTTGCCACATTCTCCATACCTTGTCATATTCAACCAGGTCCTGGTCTCATACATGACTAGCTTACTGGCATTTATTCCTACAACCAGTTTTTATCTTTAATTCTTTGTTTATTACCCCATAACCAAATTAACATGACATTCTACTATGTCAATGTGTGCATTCAGAAGCTAAAAATATTTGAATTAATACAGGCCTACAACCTTTACCACATCTAGTGGTATGCATTCAATCATATAATCATGTGATTTTTTAACATATCTCTGGCTGAGGAAATTATTACCAAAATTTCCTTTCAACAATTATGCAAAAAGAGTGATAAAAACTCATACCTGCATGGCTGCCATTAAAAATTATACTACCTGGATATCTGATAGCAGTAGAAGCTTTCATGCTTCTTTTATTAAACTTATAACCAGCACTTCAGCTCTGACGCAGACCTCCGACCCTCGGGCCAAGATCCGCACAGGATCGTTCTAAATTCTCCTTGAGCCGAAGCGGCTCCTTTGATTCCTTGCTGGAACCTCCAATGAATCTGATCCACAGGTCCTTCACGAAAACCCGCCCTACACAACTTGATGTCAGGTGTGAGCCTCACATTTCCATGCTACCACGACCTTACCTTAGCGCAAGCGCCTCTTGCAACTCGTGAGTTTGTGAGTTGAAGACCCTCGACTCCTCTTTCTCCAGACGTCGATACCCGAGATGTGATATGGGTATCGCTCCTCCTTGTTAGTGCCTTCCACACATAACCACCGGATAGGGATAAGTTCTAGCACTACTCACAACTCGTGACTTCGTGAGTTGGAGTGTTGAGCCCTCGTGCTCTTCCTTTGCGAATCCCCGAGACACGAAAGTCGACGATGAGTTGACTCCTTTCCAGGCGACGTGTGTCCAGCACCTGTCACCCACTTCCCCTTTCTTTGGGCACTTATTGTTATGCCACTTTTCAACCACACGATCCCCACCTAACGGATGTGCCACGTGTTCTACGAGCCCTCGGTGCTTGGCACTTTGCAACCTTGCAGTAAAAAAGAATTTCTTTCAACCCCCGATACGTGATACCACGTGGAGGTTCTGATCCAACGGTTCTCCCATGGCTTAGATCCAATGGTTTGGATCTCCTTCCCTGCTCCTTGCGACTCGGGGCTTCGCATAACCAAGAATTTGGTCTGCCCTCCGAACTCACGAACCCTGAATTCGCGATTTCTTGAATGAGATCAACGGCTGTCATTGACCTAGATTTGATGGTCGCTATCCTTTCTGAGCTTCAGAGTATCAGACGATACTCGGCCTTAATCCCCTCGTTGGTCTGCAAGATCCAACAACTCTCGCAACTTTGGCACTTCCTCCATGAAGTGTCTCCACCGTTTATATGGCTCCTCTCCTTTGCAACCTCCCAGAATTTAAACTCCATGCACCTTCCTTTGGATCCGATGACTATCGGTTCTTTGCACTAGATCTGACGACCCATATCTATTCCTCTCCAACTGATCTAATGACAGTTATGCTCCCTCCTAAGATTTAGAACTTATTCCTTCCCCTTGGAATATTTTCTAAAGTTTCAAAGGCCTCGACTTTCGCTTCCCTTGCGAGCTCAATTCCTTTGAATCCCGCCTGTGTTCTAGGAACGTTGTCCCTCCTGAGCTTTGTCGACTGTGAAACCTCGAAGGGTTTCTCGACCTCCTGCTCCTGTTTGTTGTTACTATGTACACAACAGAACTATCCTTCCTGAGCTTCGGAACTTGAACCTCTAAGGGATTCAACCCTTGCCTTCTCCTTCAAATGGATATTGGTGCCCTCTTGCAACTTATTTCTCAAGCACGCTTTGTTGAGCCTACAGGGTGTTCACTAACCCTGTGAGTGTCTTCCTATGACACTTCTCCTATCTCAGAACTCGAAAGAGTTCCTTCTGTGCACACTTGCACCAACTCGATGCCCTTCCTGGAAAAGTTCTCCAGAATCCTCAGTGACTCTGTCTTCTCACTGAACTCAAAATAGAGTTCTCCTTAATGCATCTTGTGCATTTTCTTAATGCCCTCTTGGCAAAGTCTCACAGAATTCTCAAAAATTTTGTCTTCCTTCTCGACACTTCTCCTTCCTCTGATCTCATAATAGAGTTCTTTCGTGCACTCTATGCACTTGCTCAATGCCCTCCTGGCAGAGCTTCCAAAGAACCCTTAGTGATTTTGTTTTCTCAGTGCTTTCCTCTACACATTCTTACCTCCAAGTATTCCTACCGTCCGTTTAGGTTCTCAATGACTTCTTTCCAAATATCTTGGTGTCAATTCTTATGGACTTGAATTCCTCCCTAACTTGAAGGATTTCAAATATTTCGAAGGCTTCGATGGTGTTTTCCAAAAGAATTTCTAGTGCCCTCCTGGCACCCTCTACGCTCATCTCCTAGACTCTTTCTAACTTAAAACAAGTTCCCTCTATAAGCACTCCTTGCGCTAGATATGCACACTCTACATACAAAAGTTCTACGCTATCTCTTCTAAGCTTAGTTTTCTGAACTGGAAGCATTATGTGTCTCTTCCATTTCTTTGCACTTTGTGGCAATTCAAATCAGTTTTCGCACTCGTCAACCTTCTGCAATACAAATGCACAGACGACTAGAATTTGTCAGGACTTTGTTTCTTGACAATTCCTTCATCATTCATAAACAATCCAATTTAAGAAAATGTTTCAATTTCATGAATTTTCCGAGCTCTGCTCGGCTCTGCAATTTTCGGGACTTCGAGTTTCGGGGTTTTGGTCCACGAGGATCCAACAGTTAAATCCTCGACGGTTCTTTTGTCTTCGAAAATTTCAGGATTTCGACACTTCGGTTTTCGGGTCTTCGGTACCCAGGAGTTCATGATGCAGTGACTCCAAACTTCTTGTCACTACAATCCCCGAATTTCAAAAATTCTATTTCCTTTACCCTCTTAGTCCACAGAGCACAGTTGTCTCCCACTTCCACAGTGGCAAGTGGCACACTCAGGAGGGTCCACGTCACCTATGATGATGTCGTCAGGTCCCACCACTCTCGCTTTTCTTCTTGACCTACTGGCAAGTGGTACACATCCATGTGCCCACGTCCCTTCCAAGTGAAATCCAATGGTTAGACCTATCTCAGATCTACAGCGCAGATCCTTTCGGCGTTTTGGGATTTCGGGGTTTCGGGTTTTCAGTAACCGAGAGTTCGCGACTTTCGACAATGAGGGATCTTGCCCTTTGGTTTCCCAGATGCCAAAATGCCGACCGGCAGCCACGTGTCCCTCCAATAGATGGTCCTCACAATTTTGGGATTTCGCGTACCGCGATTTCCACACTCCTGTGCAACTCCAAAGGTTTTTAAACCTTGTGCACATTTTTCAAATTTGATGGTCACGAGGGTTCTCCTTTTCCCCGAACAGATCCTACGGCTCCAACACTTCTAGTGTGGAGTCCTCTCTCCCTGTGGCCAGATGCCACCCTGGTTGTGGTTTCATAACACCGCTACACCTCCTGAGCTTGGTAACACGGTCAAGTAACTCTTTGACACTCAGGAGCATTCAAAGGTCCGAAATTGGTCCTCCAGACACAATTTCTCCTCAAACCCTCAGTCCAAAGACCACTCAACTGGCCCATCTGAGCTCAGCGTCGAAACCTTGGCTCTGATACCAAACTGTATCACTCTTTCATACTATAATTCTCTGATACCATTCTGTAACGCTCCCCCATTCATCATCCAACCCACTCGTCAGGCAGACGCTACTTTGTGAAACAACATCATTTTATGCTTAATTAATAACATGCATTTAAAATAGGTTAAACACATTTAAACTCAGAGTCAGCACAAAATTACTGTTGACATAAATAATCCATGGAATTAACATTAATTCATATGCACATCAGAATACATGATAAATATAAATACAGAGACATGCAAAACATAATTAAAACATCGTTTGGTACTTATCTTTGAAATGGTGGTAATTCCACCAACCACGTCCAGGCCTTCCACAAACTTCCCAGCCTTAGACCATGATGCTCATCAAGCTCAGCAGTGGGTCACCCCCGAGCTGGGACTAAGCTCCACCCCAAGGTAAGGAATCCTAGGCTAGGCTGAGGTTACAGTAAAAACAACACGGAATGATTGGAAGGATTCTTCCCAACATGCCATCTTACGACCACTACTCCCAGACTCTCATTCCCCACATGCCTGTTCTGCCCGGGAGTATACACCTTCACAAGCATAGTCCATCGGTGCTACACCTCCCTCTCTGGGTCTCGGCAACAGGCTGGATCAGGAAGCCTCAGATCCCGAAGCTGGTGCTGGACTCTCTCTGGGAGAAAACCACTTCCCAACAAACTCTCTCTGGAAGAATACACGTAAAAGAGGGAGGATTCTCTCCCAAGAACCACTTATGCCTACTGCCCACAGACTCTCCTTCCCCACATGCCTGTCCCACCCCAGGAGTATATGCCTTCTTTGTCACCTAGACAGTCCTTCATTTGTTTACCTCCCTTGCCTTGGGATTCAACAACAGGCCAGACCGAAAATCTCCGAGCTTTATGGTAGCTATAGGGTTCCTTCCAAGAGCTCTCTCCTTCCTCTGTGCACTCTCTCACTTGGAGAGAGTCGCTCACGGGCTTAGTAAAACCTACTTCTTCAATAGCAATCACCTCCCTCACCTGGAGAGAGGTTACACACAGGATCAACACGAAATTACACTGGTCAGCAAGCCATGCGCAGTCCATCACTGGGTGGCCACAACAACCAACTGGGAAAATAGACACGGGCTTCCCAAATAGGCTCAACAATTAGGAAATATACTCACGGTTTTGGTTTCGAGATTGCACAAGGTGTACAAAGATTCCACGCACAGGCTCAAACTGTTCAGATAGAGGTTGTACCGACTATATTAGAAATCAACATAGGCTTTTTGGCTTTCAGGGTTGCACCAGCGTATTCTTACAGAGGTCAGACGGGACTCACGTTCAGACGGTCGGGTATAATGGAGGAGGAACCCCCAACATGGCTCATCTCAGCCATTTTATTTGCATGCACCTGGGTTGACACTTGTCACCCATGCAACTGCATGCGTTCCTTCAGCATGCGTTCCTTCCATTTGGAAGTTGCTTGTCCTTCCAAAAAGAACTTAGGATAAAACATATTATTCACATGTCTTTTGGAATAATATTAAAATATTATTCCCTAAGGACTTAAGGCCCTAGGCTCAACACTTAGCCCCTCTTCCCACCTTCCAGACCCTAATCCCTTGCCCACTCTGTGGAAGCTTAGTCCCCCATCACTCATTCATCGTGGTCGGTCTGCACGCAGCGGTGTTTATATTTTTATTAATAATGTGCATAGATACATGTACAAAATCAGGCTCTTGGCCTTCAACACTTAGGCTCTCTAGCCTAATAATCACATAAGCCCACCATCTTATATTAACTTGGCTCACCRACCTATARAAAACATAATTAMAATTCMTTTCATAAACATGATTTACAAYAGGGCTCGGCCTTGGGGACATTACAAAATTATTCATCTCTACAAGGCGTAATGCTTGGGAAACATCAAATGGAAAATTTGTATCAGTTTTAGGAGACTAACTTCTAGCTTTAATTCTAAACAAATGGTGAGGAATCTCTTCAAACGATTGAAAATCCACTTCACAAATGGGTCGATTTACCTTCACCCCAGATCGTTTTCTCATAAAATGAATACTTTGGGAAAAATCTCATCAGGAAGGAGGCAAGATTTCTCAGATTTGTTGTTACGAACAACTCATGGGAAGCAATTTTGCAGGTCGATTTCCGAGCAATTAGTGAGGAATCCCTTCAAATGGTTGAAAAAACACTTCAGAAACATTCCCATTTACCTTATCCTAAAAATATTTTAAAAGAGGTGAAACTGTTTGGGAGATATGATGCATGTTTTGGGTGGTTTCTATCCATAATTGGCATTTTGCAAATTTTGTAATTGATTCTGTTTCGAATTCTATAGCAGATTCATGATCAAGTTTTGACCGACTCAAGAGGGATTCAAACTTGGTGGAAAATAATGTATAAAACTCTGATTATTCTTCAGTAATAGGGGTTCCATATCTAAAACTTGAGAGGGAAAATTCTATAGGAAGATACTTTCAATGGCACCATTGTAAGAGAGAGATATTTTCTGTAGAATAGGTAGACTTTTGGTCTATGGGAGGAGAGGAATTTTCATTATTGTAAAGTTGTTTCTTGAATGATTTCAGGACTCAGAGGACTGTATAACAATATCTGGAGTTAATAATAATAAGTTTTCATTTCCTTTGCACTATTGTATTTGAATTGTTGGCTTATTACTATTTCTTGATGTTGTAGTTATTTTGGTTTAAATTTTGTTTTCGTTAGTGTATTGACAATCGATATGAGCACTATTGTTCATCTCATTTTTTTTATGTTGGTGAATGATTTGTTTAAATCTATCTTTGCAGGGCTACATAGGATTTGAACCAAGATTGATTATGATTTCATGGAGATTAGTTTGTGATGACTAATAACTATTTATTGATCATTTTCAAACTTGTCTTGATTTCCTTTATATTGGATTAAAATGAACTACTTATTTTGTTCAATATAAATCTCACAATGAATTCATATTACATGATTGTATTTGGGTATATACATGAGTTTTCTTATAACTATTTGTCAGAATTATTTCATTAGGTATTTGCTTGAACAACCTATGAATCCTTGAACTATGTTGATGATTCGTAGGTCCATCTGAACCCCAGTCACAATTACAATCCTTCCCTATTTTTACTAGATACTCTTGCTCTTGATTAGGAGTAAGGATATCCTTCTCTTGGTTAAGATAGGTTTTCTTTTTGTTCACTTGCATTTTAGGATTAATCTGCATTTGCATTTAGATTAAAATTGTTTTCATTCTTTAAGACTCATTTCTTAGGAGCAAGCCTCATTGTGGCTAGATCGAGACCTGATTTCAGTCACCTTAATGGGATCATCTTTTCCAAAGTAACAACATACATGCGATTCATTTCCTTTCAGTTTGTTACTAATAATAATCTACTATCATACACTAATAAGTTGAAGGCCTTGTACATAGACAGTTGTATATGCAAGATAGCTTAGGCTAAAGTAATTTTAGGCTAGTGTTAGGAGAAGGGTAACAAGACCCATTTTAACCAGTTAGAATCACCATTCCAAACATATAAGGGCCTAATTGGGGTCATGACTAGGTGATTTAGCCAATGTTGATTATGGTCATTTTTGGCCATCTGTAATAGCCCCCTAATTACACGAAACATAATTAAGTAATTACAATGAAATAACAATAATAATTTGTTTTATTGTTTTTTGGTAATTATAATACAACAACTATAAAAGTAATGCAACTTAATATGTACATAATCAGTAATAGATAAATGCTCTAGTGCATTTCAATCATCCTGGTAGTTAAACAAAAGTTCAATATAACAATTCAACATTTCAATCATTCCTAACATGTTATGCTACAACATTACTTTATTCACCAGATCATGATTATCAATAACTACCTGCCAATCCTACCCTGCAAGGTTAGGACCTTCAAGACACATAATCAACGCTCAATTCCAGGATTCATCCGATTTATTTTGACCATTTGAGGTCTCAAGACTGGCGATTGTTCTGAGGTACAAGAAGGTATCTATTCCCAAAATAATATTAGTTAAATTTCGAGTCAACATGTAAGGATATTAATCAAGGTTAAATTTCACAAAAACACATCATCCACGTAACAACCACTCTGAAACAATACAATGTAATCCACTAACACAACTATATTATATATACATATGGAATCCATTAAGATGAATAATTTATGGTACGACGAATGCATAAGTAAAACCATAAGGATTGGTGATAATAATAGTAATGACTCTAATAATTCAACATCTAATTATTTTAAATTGAAACGCGTCAATGTGTTTTATCCATATTATTAAAAGAAATATTTCTAAGCAGTCCTCTTAAAAGAGTAAATCTTCTTTTATTAGTTTCAAGATCTACTTAAATTGAATTTTTACCACTATAAAGTAATTATTTATTCACCAACTTGACAATTTCCTTCTCTTAAATACAAACATATAAATTTCTAAAGTGTTTCCCTCCTTGAAAATTACAATCATATAAATATTTACTACTCATCATCTATACAATGTACCACTAGATTTACATAGATAGCCTTTAATAATTCCATAATGAATCATATACTACCATCTAACTGAGGATATACATTACACCAAATAATTTTAACCTTAGAACATTTCTTTATTCACAAAGCATTCTATCCTAAGTGTTTCTTTGAACTAAGTAAATACATTTACCTTCTATAAATGTAAGATGAAAAATTCATTAATACAAGTTATTTTAGATCTTCATAACGGAGTTTTATTTTTTATGTACAACTAGTATAAATCTAGTACTATTTATCTAGTGTATAGATATCATATATTTACAATATGTCGAAAAGGTTTAATAAAATTTCAATATAGATTTTAATCTTAGGCTGGTGTATTCTTGTTTTTTTTTTTTTGTAAGTGAGTGTGAAATCATGTATTACTGAAAGAAGTTATGATACAAAAAAGAAAAGGGGAATCCCTTGATCTGCCAAAAAGGAAACCAGATCAGGGATTCCGGAGTTAGAGGGCTAGGCTGCCACCATGGGAAACTGACCCAGTCCTCTGGAAACCAGTTTGAAAGACTAAACCTTAACATATTCATAAAAGACATAACCATAAAACAGGGGTAGCTCCTACACTGAATCCAACTTTGACCAGGGGTTGAACCTGCGCTGGTCCAGGATGATGGGATGTCTTACGTTGCCATCCTTTCTTGCCTCATTCTCCTTCCTCTGCTCCACCATACACTTATTTCTAATACAAGTTGGTGTTCCACTCCGGTCTGCTGGAGTGATGTCCATGTGGTGGACATAGCATAGGTAAAGGTGGAATTGGCCTGCCATTCGTTCCATTTTTTCCTTTTGGCTCCTTTGGTCCTCCGCTAGTATTTTTGCACTGGCCTCCAGGTTGCTGAGGCGACTCAAAATTTCTGTGAGCACCTTCTTGTGGTCCCTGATAGTGTCCATGTTGGTCTCTTTCCAGCCAGCATTCATCTTGCCTATCAACATTTTTGTTCACCAGGCCTCCTCCACCGTTTTGTGGTAGAGGGTTGTTCTGGGCTGTGTGGCCCCTGGGTCCCTTATCCCATATGCTTCTTGAATTAGTTTCATCCAGGCTTTTCCCCTATGTGTGGTGTTGATTTCTCTTTCCCACCTATTGATGATCGCTTTTCTCTTTGGATTGACCCACGTGAGAAAGGTACCCTTGGCTTCTTGGGCCGCTTTCTCCATCCTTGTAATCCTCTGGACGCTTGTTGGAGGTTCTTTCCCCTGAGGGCCTCTCTTACTATGGGTTTTCTTAATTCTTACCATCTCGGCTTGTTTGTGGTGGTTTTTGTCTTGGGTTCTTCTCCTGTTCCTATTCGCCCCTTCCTGGTATGTAAGATGGGCTCTGTAACTTCTTCTCACCGGTCTGTGGCTATCCCTGGTGTTTCTTATTTTATGGGGTTTCCCCGGCTACGGGCTTGTCCTGGAAATCATGGGCCACTCATAAAGGTGTACCTTCTGGTCCTTTTTTACTGTTTCAGAGTGTGTGCTCTTGGGAGCCATGTCGTCATCCCTGCGCCAATCCTTTTCCCTACACGTTGTACGACAATCATTACCACTCCCCGTATCTATACTTGGGTGAGGTTTACCCATACTTGAACATGGAAAACCTTGTTGTCCTTCGTCCTTTTCCACCTACTGATTATCTTTTCTGCTTTCCCATGGACAACCCATGTACTTCTTCCTTTTGAAAAGATTTTGGTGTCGTACCTCCTCTTGTTGTGTGACCTGGATCTTCATTGTAACTCATGTTTGAGTGGTGGGATATCGGATTCGGCCTGGATCCTACGTGCCCTTCAGTTATTTTTGTGCCTCCATCCTCGATGTGGTCATTCGTACTTCGATTGTCGTCACAGTCTTTTGCCGCTAGTTGGATGCAGTCTGTTCGGAACTGACCATTTTGGATGTTACTCTAGATAGTGTCCAGTTCTGGTCCTTCCTTGTCGACCCCCTCGTTAGTGATTCTGTTCACCAATCCATTTGTTTACCTCCGTACCCAGCGCAACTCCACTGTGATCCCTGTCTGCAAGTGCTCCTGAATTTTTTACAAGGACTATGCCAGGCGCCAGTGCCTCTGAATTTTTCCCACTCTGGTACCATTTTGGAGTCTCCTTATAGTGTTGATAACCAGCGTGGAATATCCTTCCACTATGGCATTTGTCATCCCTTCCTGGCTTAGAATCTCAAGGTCGGTCTCCAAGGCTCTGAATTTCACGTCATTGTTGGTTGAGTTACCTAGACTCCTAGCATACAATCGAATGATATTTTCTTTACTGTCCCTGATTACTCCTCCCATTCATGTTCGTCCTAGGTTACCTTTCGACGCCCCGTTGAAATTCAGCATGAGGGAGCCTACTGGTGGCGGTTTCCAGTTGTGCTCACCTACTTGGAGTTACAGTGGCCATATTACCTGATTGGGGTTGTGGCCATCTTTTAGGTTGAAGGCTTCTAGAATTCGGGATTCCTGGTCTGTGAGTTGCACTCTTCCTATCTGGAAATTGCAACTCTGTACGGTTTCTTTTGTCATGGAGATTATTGTTTCCTTGATCTTCCCTTCTGGCCAGCTTTGGTTCCTGAAGATGTGTCAGCTCCTTTCCTTCCATATTTCCCATATGATCATTCCTGGGATGAGGTTCCAACAAAGATTCACCTCTTCATTTTTGTTGTAGTTCTCTTTCCAGTTATTGATAGTTGCAGAGATGTTACCTCTGATCCTATTTGACTATCGGAAGATACTTGCCGCCCAATCCCAGATTTTTGCTGTGTAGGTGCATTCGTCCAGGAGATGGTTTGTTGTTTCTTCCTTGGCTTGACAGAGGTGACATCTGGAAGGACCTATGAATCCTCTTTTCCTTAGGTTTTCCCAAGTTAGAATTCGGTTGTGGAGTATTAACCATTGGAAAAAATTTATTTTTGGCCAGTGGGGGTTGTTCCAAAGCTTATCCCAATGTTGCATCGGGTCTTCTTGGTCCTGGTCTGCGATACAGTGTCAAACTTATTTTAGATTGAATTCCCCGCCGTATTTTTTCCCCCATCTCAGTTGGTCATCTCCTTCTGTGACTGCAATTTTTTGTCTCCCCAATTCCTCCTCCACCTCTTTTACTATTGTTGTGGTTTGGTCTCTATTCTGTGGGGTCAGAGTGTTCCAGATTCTCTATTTGTTGTGATATGTTTCTTGTTTCCAGTAATGGTAGACTCTAGTTTTACCTTGCATGATCAGATCCTATTGGAGTTCCTCCCTGTCTGGTTTCTCCATTCTAGGTTCTTGTTTCCAAACATCCTCCCATAATCTGGTTGTTCTGCCATTCCTTGCTTCCCAAAAGTTGTGTGTCTGAATCCAGGCTTTGTTGCGCGAGGCTAGGTTCCAGATGGTTGAACCTTCCCTAGTGCCTCTGAAGCAGATTTTGTCTTGGTCGCGTATGTTCGAGGCATACTTTTCCTTCCACAAGTTTACCCATGGTGTATTAGTTTCTTTGACCCAACACCACCATAGTTTTGCCCCGTAGGCATCATTGGTCACTTGCGGGTCTTGTAGCCCCAGACCTCCTTTGATTTTTGGTTTACAGACCTTCTCCCAATCCACCAGCGCCCACTTTTTCCTTGTTTACACTCCTCACCATAGGAAGTCCCTTTGGATGGTTCTTATTTTTGTATTATCCCCTTGGGGGTTGGGAAAACGGACATTATAAAGGTTGGAATTTCTTGCAAAACAGACTTGGTCAGAATAAGTCTTCTGGCTATGTTGAGGGATCTGTACGTCCAATTTTTCACCCACTCCTGTAATTTGTTGATTATTCCTTCCCAAGTTGACATTTTATAAGCTTTGTCTGTTAGGGGAATGCCTAAGTACTTAGTTGGGAGTGCTTTGCATTCAAAGCCCAAAATGTTGGCCAATTTATTTGGATTGTGGGGTTGGTATTGAAGAAGAAGATCATACATTTGGAATGATTGATCTCTGCCCCCGAGGCTTCCCCAAACTCTTCTAGGATTCGTTTGTATGATTTTTCTTCCTTGACTGTGGGTATGCCATGAAGTAAGGTGTCATCCACGAACTGTTGGTGTGTGGAGGTAGGGAAATTTTTGAAAGGTTTGATACATGTTATTTCCCCTGTTGCAGTTGTGCGTTTTATGCTTCGACTGAGACCTTCCATCATCAGAATGAAAAGGAAGGGGAACAGTGGGTCTCCTTGTCTGATGCCTCTCATGGGCCATAAAGGTTTGGCAGGGGCTCCATTTACTGGCTCCATTTACTAGTAGTGAGTAGCTTGTTGTGGATACTAGCATGACTATTCAGCTGATCCAGTGTTGGGTGAAACCAAAAGCTTCCAAAGTCTTGACCATATAGTGCCAGCTAATTTTGTCATAAGCCTTTGCTAGGTCCAGTTGTATTATCATTCCACCTCTCTTTTGAAGCTTTAGGGTGTGGATAAGCTCATGGGCATGGATGATATTGTCCATTATTTGTCCTCCTTCCATGAAGCATGCATGTTCTTGTGAGACCAATGTGGGTAGGAGGGGTTTCAATCTATTTGCTATAACTTTGGAGATTATCTTATAAATCACATTGCATAGTGTTATAGGTCTGTACCAATCAAGGGTTTTGGCTTCATTTTCTTTGGGGATTAGTGTAATCATTGTCGCATTTAGCTCTTTTAGAATGGAGGTTGACCGTCTAGAGTCTTCCACTACCCTATAAACATCATGTTTGACAAATTCCCAACAGGCTTTGAAAAACTCCACTGTGAAGCCATCTGGACTTGGCACTTTCCCATTGGGCATTTCCTGGAGTACTTGGTCAATTTCCTCCTCCGCAATGGGTTTGTTCAGGTTGTTGTTTTGTTCCTCGGTGACCAGGTGGGGGATATGCTAGATTATCCTTTGTATTGCCTCCATCCTGTCTTGGTTGGGTTCCTGGGATATCCCGTGGAAGTGGTTTACCAGAGTAGTTTTGATCTCCTTATGTGACTCTCACTCTATTCCATCCTGGTCCTTAATCTTCAGGATTTTGTTATGGGATCTTCTGGCCATGGTTGTTCTATGAAAAAACTTAGTGTTCCGTTCTCCTTCCTTTATCCATCTGATACAGGACTTTTGTCGCCAAAGTGTTTCTTCCTGCTGGCATCGAGCTTCCCATTCCTGGGTCATCTGGATCTCTTCCTTTTTCCATTCCTCCATATAGCCCTCCGAAATGCAGTTTTCCTGGAGTTTTTTCATATTTTCTTCTATGTTATTTTTCTCTTGGTTTATATTCCCAAAAGTGACCTTGTTCCACTTCTTGAGACTATATTTTATATACTTTAGTTTCTTATGGAGTTTGAACATCCTTGTCCCTTGCTCTGGTTTCTCCTCCCACCACCACTGTTTGATTCTTTCCTTGAAAGTCGAGTGTTCAATCCAGAATTTGTCAAATCTGAAGGGTCTATTCTTTGGAGTGGTTTGGAAGACTGCTTCCAGTTGCAGTGGCCAATGATCAGATCCCCCTTGAGGGAGGATGTTACAATCTAAGGTTATCCCCTGCATAATGATTGACTCTGATACTAGGAATCTGTTGAGTCTTTTTGCGACCTGATATTGGTTCATCCGTTTATTGTTCCAGGTGAAATGCCCATTATTAGTTTTGAGGTCTACCATCCCCGTTGTGTCTATGAACTTTGAGAATTCTTCTGCATCCCTATCCAATCTTCTTGTACCTCCTTTTTTCTACGCAAGTGACGTGATGATGTTGAAGTCCCCTACCAGGATCCATTGGAGGTTGTTGGATCAGGTTTTAAGATCTTCTAAGTCTCGTATCATTCCTCTCTTTTCCTCTAACACCTGGGGCCCATACACATTACTGCATAGAATCACCTCTGTGTTACCAATGATTTGCATGTGAACTGTAAGGGTGTGCCTGGTAGCTTCGGCTATTATTAGGCTCAGTACTTGTGTGTAATGTCCCCACTTTGGGACATCATCACAGTACAGAGATTTATGATGACCAGAGTAGCCAGATGGATGTTATAGCGAGAACAGGGGTATTTGAGAGGCATTGTGGGGTCCAGCTTGTATCAATGATCATATTCCATCATTATGAGCCATTCCGCACAGGTTGGCCTCTTCTCATTCATTCATGTATGTTTATCAGTTTGATATCTGGCTTTAGCTAGTGAGCCCATCTCTTGGGGGTTTTGACTTAACAAATCCTAGAGGACGATTCGGTGGTGAAAGATTCCACCTAGATTGTCCCAAGCTTGGTCTCAGAGATGCAATACTCTCCCACACCATTCTAGTCAGATCTACATCAGTGCAGGAGGTTCTACACCGGCACAGGCACAGGAAGAGGAGGAGGGCGCACCATTGGGGGTTTCCAGCAAGGGGGGCGCACCATCTTTGGAGAGAGATTCGTTGTAGGAGATTGGCAGGGCTGTTGAGGATTCTATCACTTGGGTTTTCATTACAGGGCCTTGGACATCAGATCTAGTGCTTTCTGAGATAGTTTTATGGCTCAGATTATTTCTTGAGCAGTGGGGCGAATTGAAGAGAAGGAGGGCGTTCTTGAGATCCAGATCTAGTCTGTTTGGAGGGGTTACACTTCAGATTTGACCCTGAGACTTCACCTATTGACTTGCAGTGTCCCGATCTATATTTCTAGAGAGTTTCAGAGCATTTGGAGGCCTCCTTCAGCAGGGCCGAATTATCTAGGGCTTCAGTCATCCAGTGGAGCGCACCATTCAGTGGGGGATTTCAGATCTACAGAGATTGAGAGGGATCTTGGAGATTCGGGCACCTGGGTTGTTCTTATCATCACCCGATCTATCAGTTGGCATATTTCTTAGGGTGATTGGACACTTTTGACAGCAGGGCCGAGTTATTGAGGGTTTCAGCCTTCTATTGGAGCATGGCATTCTTCAGCTGGGGAGTTTGGAATTCAGATCTGCTTGTATTGATCTTCATTTCTTATTCAGCCTTTGGAGGCATCTTTTGTATTAGCGGGAGCATTTTGTAGCATCTCTTATCTATTGTCTATCTTCTTGGCCATCTGTTGAGCATTCCAGATCGGCATCTTCATTGTAGCAGGTTTCTCTATTTTATGAATAAAGAAGATTTGAGATGTTTTGGCTTATCTATCTTATTGCATATGGTTGAGGTATGTTCCATGGTTATCTCTTTCCGTTATTTACTGCATACACACATATAAACACATCTAAACAAATAGATTAGCAAATTGTTTGACGAAATACCACATCGAGAAAAAGTTTTTAAAAGACACCAAAACCGTGATGATCCTTGCATAATGGCTTGGGATCATTACATTGTGGGTTACACAAGGTAAGAATACGTCCTACCATTTGGTGGCCTATGATAGCTACCATCTTGTACTTGCACCAATGTTGTTTACCGATTGCCTCCATTATGTCTATATTGCATTTTGTCTCTTGAATAAAACATAGATCTGTTTGTTCCTGCATTAGTCTATTTATAAGGATTCTTTGCTTTCGCGGGATATTTAGGCCTCTTATATTCCAATTTATAACCTTCATTTAAACATTTGGGGGGGAGTTGGGGAAGAGTTTCTTGATCTTACCCGAGTTTATCAGTGGCTCTCCAAGCTCCTGTAGGGCTACGCTATTTGATTTCCTGCCTTTTTTCCTCCACGCCTACTTGGGTGAGAGTTGTGGTTGTCCCTCACCGGCTTTGATTCCTAGGTGTCCAATCTCTCCGTGTGTGAGCTTTAGTCATCTAGCTTTGGATTCCTCCCGTAGGAGAAACAGGTACTAAATGCAGTCAAGTTGCTCTGTTGGTACATTGTCTACTCCCTGTCTTTTCCATTGCTCCAGTATGTTCGGGAGATCTATCCCTTCCCTTTCCACAAGGTCTTTGAGATCAGAATCTTCTATGCCTACATCGCTTGGGGTAATTTTCGCACCTCCCTCTGCTTCTTGCATGGGGGTGTTGTCATCTCGTATTTCCCCATCCATCGGGGTTGCGCAACTCCCAAGTTCCTTCTTGCTACTTGGCCGATCGATGGGCTCGTTTGTTGCTTGTTCTCTGACTTCTTGAGGTTTTGTCGAATCCTTTTCGTTTTTGGCCCCTTTATTAGTTTTGTCCCTTCCTTCCATTTTATTCCGGGTCTCCGGGTTATTTCCTGTTGGGGTTCTACTCTGCTTTTTGTTTTCTCTGCTTCTACTGTTCGATTTTATAAACCCATCCTCATCCTGCTGTGGTTTGGGGTTTTCCACTTCCTGTTTTTTATTAAGAGGGCATTCTCTGATCAGGTGGCCATGTTCATGGCATCTTCTGCATCTGAAGGGGATCTGTTCATAATATATGTTTTGGATCCATTCCTCATCCCTGAATTCCAGACTTATGGCTTCGGGGAGTGCTCCCGACACATCCATCTCTATGCAGATTCTTGCGTATGATGTATATATCCCTTTTAGGGTGGCTTCTGAGGTCTTCACATATTTCCCCAATTTATTTCCTATTGCTTCGAAGGTAGAGGGTAACCAGTAGTCTAAAGGTAAGGAATAAAATCTCAGCCAGACCGACACCTTTTTGAAGGTCTCTTTTTTTGGGGAGAAGTTTTCCTTCCATGGCCACATGTATAGTCCTGTTGAGGTGTGGAAGTATGGCCCTCCCTCAAAGACTCTATCCCTATCCTCTAGGTTCATGAATATTGATGTGAAGAAACCTTTCGAACCCAGGTGGAACTCCACTTCTCCATTTGGCTTCTAATGATATTTAATCCAATTGCACAGCGTTCTTTCTATGGGCCACAAACCCATGAACTTGCATATAAACATGTGTGTCTTCATCTAGTCTCTGTAGAGTTGCGTTTGAGGATCCTCCAGTATCACCTTGGGTATAATTGTTGTTTTGGGTTTGCACAGGTTGCGCCCTTATGCCCCATTGGGCTTCGCTGTGTCTTGCGCCTCACTCTGAGTTTCTCTGGATTCTTCTCCCATGCACTCACTTTTTCCCTAGTTCCTTTCGTGACCTTTTTCTGGGTCTGATTCTGAGGTGCCTCTCATTGGTGCCTTGAAAACTATGCCTCTTGGCCCTTTCCCTCTGTCTACCACTACCTGTTTGTATGAGGGGGTACCCTTACCACAGTACATGTGCGCACTATACCATGGAAGGTGCATAAAAAAATGATATCAAACAACTCACCAGCTTAAGTACATTTGCATTTACATTTACAATTGAGTTCGGCCTAGGGGTATTACATAACCGCCAACCAAAACAACCCGCTGGGGGAACCCCCCCTTTGGTGCTCATGTTGTCCTCTGCTATGGCCGCGACTGTCAAACCCTAGCTTGCAGTTGCTCCCAACCAAATATTGATGATCGACATATATGCTTTTCCATTTTTAGATGAAAAGAAGTGTTACATGTGTAGTGTCCTACGCTGGTGTATTCTTGTTAAACCCACACACATTTTTCAATTAAATAACGACTTAAGGCTCCTTACAAAGGTTGAAAAATAAATTAGAAAGACAAGATTAAAAAATAGGTAAGTCAAAAATTCGCTGTGAAGTGAAGCTGGTCAATTTTTCATTAAGATTATATGTAGATAAGGCGAGTCTTGACGTGTTGATAATTGTGTCGATCATCAGAATTCTCGTATAATCTGAAGAATCAGACTCATTTCTGGTTAGGTGGACATCTAGAGATCTGGGAAGGAAATTTTTTTGATTCCCCAAGAAATTCAACCGTACAATTGGAGCTGAATAAAATGATAAGCATTGTAGATTTAATGACAAGAATTGTAATAATGCTACTATACCATTTTTAAACGAATCTGAGGGTGAGATCGCTATCAATTTGAATAATTATTTTAAAAGCGTCATTGATAGCTAAAGATCTGAAGCAAACCAAGGAGTTAATATCCCCCAAAAAAATATTTATTACATCTCCGATAAATCAGAAATCCTCAAAATCAATCACCCAAGAAAAAGGGTGTTGGTTAGGCATCATAAATTTTCGACGCTTCAACTTATGTCAAAAGAAAGGTAAGGGTGTTTAACGATAACAACAACAAGAACTAATAGCTTTATAGTGATTGGGATAAATTCTAGAACTCTGGAGTAGTTCAGAACAGAGTATTTATGATGACAAATAAGCTCAGGAGGAACTACCTTAAGTCTTCTTTCTGTAACACAAGAATGATCGCTTAGCTAAGAGCATAAAATTGTTAATTCCATAATCTTCCTACATTTCTCAAGAAAAGAGCAGGAAGGAAATCATGTATGCAAATTGTCAAGAATCGACTTGCAAGAGGGAGAGACAATTGTACAGATGTCGTCTGAAGTGTAAGGGAAGGATTATCATAATTCAATCTACTAAAATCTTTGGTTAGCAATTTTGTTTTTTAAAAACAATAAACAAAAGAAAGTAGAGTTTGAATGACATATATCGAGCATGAATTTGTGTGATATCCTTAGTTTCTCTACGGAGTTTATAGCACGATGTAAGACTTCTGATAGTAGTTCAACTGATCTGAAAATAGAAGGCTGACTTGTTATGCTATGCAAGCACCCCTACTTCATTAAAAATAAACTTTACAGGACCTTGCTTCATGTGTATAAATATGCAATATAAACTTATGTGTTAAGTTCATGCTTCTTCCTTTAAATGTTTATCTGTGAAGAAATGTTCTTGTAAATGGTTAAATATGTACTTCAAATAAATACACAGCAACAATACTTGTAGCAAATAAACCATCAAACTCACAACAAGAACAAGATGATAAAGGAGTTCACCCCCCTCCGGGCTACATCTCCTTGAGCCTCCATAATGGACTTGGCTCTCTGGGATTAATCTGTCAAAAGTTATTTTACAAGTTGTTTCTCAACTCCAATGGAAAAACAAACTGTACCATTGAGATCAGAACACATAAAAACCCCAAAAATGACTAATACAACTCTGAAAACGGATCATGGCTCATCCGGGCATAATCTCTTCTACATGTGGCCATAAGATTCACTGAGCTTCTCTTTGGAAAAAACACCTGTAAAAGTCCTCAACAGCCTCTGAAACCTGTCCCAATGTGTTCAGAGCATATTGATTAGCCAAAAATGATTATTCAATCACAGAAAACAAATATAGGCTCACCAAACCATGTCCTCCATCAAAGAGGGCTTGAAGTTCCCTGGAGCTTCCTGAAACTTCAATGGTGAAAAACTTGCTGAAGAAGTCTTCAAATGGATGTGAAAATAGCACCAATGGATCCAGCATGTCCAAAAACCCCTGGCTGGGCTTTTACGGCACCTCAAACGGCCAAACGATGAAGAAGTTAGGCCTCCTCCATCTTCCTCCTTCAACTTTGCTGGAACTGGCTCTACAAAACACACCTCTATGTGCATGTACCTGGAACACGCTCCAAAACGCGCGTTTAAACCCAGCACCGAGAAGTTCCGAATAATCGTGCAAACTGTAGGATGGTTAGGGTGCCTCCAGCCCCCAACTGCCTAGCTCTCGGGCACATGGTCATACGACCTCGGGCTAAAATAAAAAGGGCCAACGGTTTTAAAAAACCATGCCAACTCTCGCTCTGGTCGTGGGCATATGCAATAGCATAAAAACCGGGGCTAAGGCTCATAAACTCGGCGCACATCACAATATATATATAAACCGTGAACCATGTGTTAACCCTACACGCATATGGTTGGGCCACTGTATAAAACACGGTTATAAAACACCCGCGCACATAACACATTTAACATGGTCACATACAATATGACTACGGGTTACAACATACCCCGCGCACAAGTTTATACATATGGTTATATGTAACAGTTATGGCATGAAACCATGGGTCGGGGCTTAAGCCCCGGCCCGACCCCCGCCAAACATTACAAAATAGCAAATTTAAATATAAATGCGCCGACCCATATGACAAGGAACAATGGGCGGCATAACGGTTAGCGGAGGTTTGCTAAGTCTTTACCAACGGGGGAGGTCCGGGGGTCGAACCCCATGGACTCCCATAGAACTTTTTCATATAACCAAATAAACCAATAATGAGGGGACACGTGGCGCCCAGGGATTGGGCCACGTGTCCTCATATTACTCGCCACCAACCGGACACGTGTCACCATCCAATATGCCATCAATCGACCAATAAAAATGTGCCACATCATCTACCTGCCACGTCATCTCTGCCATGTCAGCGCCACATGTGCTGCTGACGTCATCCGACACGCAGGATGTTGACGTCACCCTGTGCCACGTGTCACCCTTCCAGTGGTGACACGTGTCACTTCAAGATTGGTCAAACCGTACATCAAAAAGTCCATAACTGCATGCCACGTGTCATCACCTGGAGCCACCACGTGTCCTGTATGGACTGTACGGACCTGCCACGTATGTTGTACGGTCCTGCCACATGTCCTGTACGGACAGGTACAGTCAGCGTCAAATTTTTCCTTGTTTGGCTCGGCGAACAGATCGCGATAACTTCTCCATACGGACTCCGTTTGAGAAAGTAAATATACCGCCGGAATCAGGAAGACGAGACGGACGCAATGAAACCATTTTCTTCGCATTCCGAGCACTTTGAAAATTGAGCAAAATTTTGCCCCCTGGTCCAGATTTTGATCATCAACATACCTTGTCCTACCTTTACCAACAAGTCTGAAAAAGAAAAATCACGAACACGGAAGCAAGAACGAAAACAAGCAGGAGTCAAAATTCCAGTGTCAATAGATCACCCTTTATCTTCGATCTAGATATTAGTAAAAACCTATAGGAGAAGCTAATTCTGGAAAGATAACAAATATATATACTATCTTTTTTTTTTTTAAAGAACGCGAATTTTTTTCCATCTTCGTTGTAGTTCCAATTGGAGTAAGATATTAACATAAAGGTATATTAATACAACAGTTCATAGAAGAACATTTTAAATCGAGCCCAAACCATACTATGAGGATACATTCTGCTGAATGAAATTCTTGTGTAAGGAATCTAACTTTCAATACCAAGATGATTATGTTGCCAATTTTATTCAAACGATACCAGGTTTCCATATATATTGTGGCAATAAAACTTCTAGGACAATGATCATTCACTAGGTAGAGCAATAAGTTACGTAACAATTAAAATTTCAATGCATGTTTAACAAGTTCAACGTTCACTACTACATATGGGCGGATTATTCCACGAAATTTTTCCACGCTTCCACTAGTTTCATCTTTTTTTTAAACAGGGTGGGATTTTCGTCATTATTGCCACGAAAGTTCATCGCAATATCCACGAAAATTTTATTTTAATCTAGTCGGGATTTTTGTCACAATAGCGATGAACTTTCGTGCAATAGCGACGAAAATTTTGCTTATCTCATTGGTCGGTGTTAATGGCTAGTTGACTATTTGATCTATATATATGTGACTTTAAGAGACTTTGCGACACAATTGCTATAGTTGTGACACTACTCTTGGCTTTTGTTTGAGCTGTTTATTTTTTCCGTCACCCACCGGTTGAACAAATCCAATTCTCGAT
>ML833237.1:0-17875 GCA_009831015.1 Picea engelmannii
TAAATGACTATTAATTCACTTTGTGGGTGAATTAGGAGACATAAAGTGAACTTAGGGAACTTAACCCAAAGTGGGTTTGAGAGTGAGATTATTATGGGATGATCTCAACCATTGATTGGACATGAGATAGGATGATCTCAATCATCCATTCTTTAGGTTTCTTTATGTAGGTTCAAGAGGGGCGCAAAGGGAGAAGGAGAGCTCATTCATTCATTTGTTCACTTGGAGAGTTTGAGAGAGAGCATGAGGATGAGGTTAGAAGCTAGAGTTGAGGAAATCTTGGGCGCTTCTATCCATGCAGGCAGCCAACAAGCTTAGGTCCTCATTTATTTAGTGGAGTGGTTCTTACCTGGAGGAGAGCACACTCAGTGAGGAGAGTGCATCATCAGCAAGGAGGACTTTCAGAGCTCAGTTTGCAGTGAGGTTTGTTTCAATGGGAAGCTACAGCTCAATATCAGAGTATTATGGGAGGGTTTCTTCATTGGAGCTTTCATTTGGCAGAGCGCTTCAGTTCAGTAGTCTAGACAGCATTTTTAGAGGGTGCACTTGCTTCAATTGGGCTTGTATTGCAGCTTGGATCAATCTGTTGTTGTATCAGGTTCTTTTGTTTATCATACTTGTTATATTATGCCTTCTATTCTCCACATATATACACTCATGTTCCAAACTGGTTTTCCCCGGGGGGTTTTATTCAGGGTCATGTTGACCAAAAATACCTATGTTAATTTTCATGTATGCTAGATTTTAGAACTACATTATTTTCAGCAGTAAAGATCTCTAGGTGTGTTAAATATATTTTGGTATGCATGTGCTAACCTCTTGGTGACAAAAACTACATGCTAGAGCACCTAAATGGAAAATGTAACCGTAACAAATCAGAAAAGAAGTTCTTGAATTGTTTGTTGTTATAAAACAGCAACAAAGCCTTGTTTGACAGTTGAAACTTAGAGCCAATTTGAAGTCAAAGACAGACCTAGTTGGAAGCTTGATAGGACTTGGAAAATCTTCATGGTATCAGAGCTTGGTGGCTGTTTTTTGTTGAGTTTTGGGCAGCATATGAGTGGATTGTTTTAGACATCTTTTGGGAAGATTTTATGGACATCCATTGACAGAGTTTGGTGGCAGTTAGTTTCCACATTTTTGTGGAGTGTTGTAGAGCAGTTTCTGGACATTTTCTTCAATCTCTTTTCACACCTGCGTGGTAGGAGTGAGGCTGATTTTTCACGACCTCTTTTCACACCTATATTGCTAGGAATGAGGTTAGTGTTCGTTTTCCTCTTTTCACACTTATGTTGACTAGAGTGAGGCAACATTCCTTTGCAATTGCAGCATCAGTTTGAGTGAAGTCAGCAGTGATGTCAGCATCTCAAATGCATGTGGAGGATAGGCTAGCTGGAGCTAGCAACCGGTCGCCTTGGAAGGTCAGGATTGTCTTTTTCTTGGAGGACCTCGAACTATGGGATATAGTTCAGGCAGTTGTTCCTATTCCCCCTGCTACTACTTCCATCTTCTTAGCATATTTTAGGAAGAGGAACAACAAGGCAAAGAGGACGATATGTGATGTAGTGAGGGATCACATCATTCCCCACTTGACTGGGAAATCTTGGGCATTTGAGATGTGGTCATCTCTATGCAAGCTTTATGAGAGCTCTAATGAGAACCGGAATATGGTTCTCCATGATCGACTCATGGGCATTTGCATTCTCAAGAGTGAGTTGGTGACTTCTTTCCTTGGTCGATACACCTAGATCAGAGACAAGCTTGGAGCCATTAGAGATTTGGTGGACCCAGATTCTATGGTGACGACAGCCTTAAAGAGCTTCACCAAACCATGGGGTCCATTCGTTCATGGCATTGTTTCCAGGGAGTTCATGCCCACTTGGGAAAGGATGTGGAATGATTTCATTCATGAGGAGACTAGACTTGTATCAGAGGCTTTTGGACAGCAGCAGACAGTGCAGGGTGATGAGGATCTTGCTCTTTGGACAAAGGGCGAGAAGAAGACCACTCGGGGAGGTCGGTAGGGTCCCAAGTTTGGGGCCCCACCATAGGGAGGAGAGAGCAACAGTGGGCAGAAGAAAGATATGAGCAAAGTGAAGTGCTTTGTTTGTAAGAAGTTGGGGCACTATGTTGGATAGTGTCCCAATATGAAGAAGAAGAGGGGTGGTACTGCAACTATAGTAGAGGAGGCAAAGTTTCATACTTTGTTTGAGAGAGTGTGTGATTTCCTCATATGTTGCACTTCAGTTGAGACGGCACCCATTATCTGGTATATTGACAGTAGGGCTTCAAGCCATATGGCTGCAATGAGAGAGCATTTGATTAATCTCAGAGACACAGAGGTCAGGATGGAGATTTCCCTCGGATATGACTCCTTGGTCATAGTTGTTGGGATTGGCATTGTTACCTTTCAGAGAGACGGCATGCCACCTATATCGTTCAGGGATGTTCTCTATGTCCCTAAGCTGAAGAAGAATTTGATTTCAATTTCCACCCTCCAAGATAGAGGTCTTGAGGTGTCCTTCAGAGGGATCGAGGTCCTCATACACCCTAAGGGGTCCTCTCTTACCTTGGGACATGTGATTGGAGTGAGGGATGGGAAATTGTTCAAATTTCTTTTTCATCCTCTTCATGCATTGGCAGTGAGCAGCGACAGCAGACAGACAGACATGTGAGCTATGGCATTGTAGGATGGCCCATCTACATCATGGAGCTCTTGGAGGACTGAGAGAGGTTGTCACCGGAGTGCCACAGATCAGTACAGAGCATCAGGATGTTTGCGGAGGGTATGCACTTGGAAATTTTACCAAGGCCTCGTTCCCCAGCAGTGACACCAGGTCAGCAGGGATACTGGATTTAGTACACACTTATGTGTGTGGGCCAATGTCTCGAAATTCCTTGAGTGGTTGTGAGTACTATCTCACATTCATTAATGACTACTCAAGGAAGACCTGGATATATTTCTTGAAGACCAAGAGTGAGGTCTTCGAGAGGTTCCAAGAGTTCATAGCTCTTGTGAAGAACCAGTCTGGAAAGAATACCAAGGTCTTGTGGTCGGATAATGGAGGAGAGTATTCCTCGACTCAGTTCATAGACTTATGTTCCCAGCATGGGATCATAATATAGACAATTATACTATACAACCCCCAGCAGAACGGGGTTGTCGAGAGGAAGAATCAGGCTATCATTGGTGCAGTGAGATCCATGTTGCATGATCAAAGTTTTCCTCTTTACCTATGGGCAAAGGCGAGCGCTGCTGCAGTTTCTCTGTAGAAAAAGAGTCCCCATGGGATATTGGGGAAGATGACTCCTGAGGAGGCCTTCACTGGTAGGAGGCTCGATGTCGAGCACATCGAGATCTTTGGGTTCTTGACCTTTTCTCATGTCCACTCAGAGAAGAGGACAAAGCTAGACCCCACAGCCCAACGGGGGATACTAGTTGGATACTCAGAGGTGTCCAAATCCTACCGTATCTACATTCCATCACTTAGGAGACTGGTGGTGAGAAGAGATGTCATATTTGAGGAGGGTAGGGCTTTTCATACATCTCTTGAGTCGAGAGACGGCGTGGAGGATGATGTAGAGGCACCGATTGATGTCTCGGAAGGAGCACAACCTCAAGTTTTTGGTATGCCAGTTTCAGGGGTGACAGGGTCACCATGCACAGCTTCAGGGTCATAGTCAGAAGGTGCTCAGTTAGAAGGGGTAAAGGCTTCAGAATCTCTGAGTGTTGAGACTAGACCTAAGGCAGTTACTCTTGGGAAGATAGATTTTACTTCTCCATTGACCACTTCAGGGAAGAGGAGACCTAGATGGTTTCAAGAGACCCCGAAGGAGGCCAAGGAGAACATAGGAGAGCCCAAGAGCCAAATCAGAGAGAGTAGACCCCCAATGAGGTTTGGATCCTATTTGGCTATGGTGACTAGTATTTCAAATACTGAGCCATAGACATTTGCGCAGGCAGTGGACCAGCAGGTCTGGAGAGAGACCATGCTGGAGTATGACTCCATTGTGCACAACAATGTTTGGGAGGTGGTTCTGAGGCCAGTGGGGAAGTCAGTTGTGACTTCCAGGTGGTTGTACAAAACCAAGTATGTTGCAGATGGCAACATATAGAAACACAAGCCCCGTTTTGTGGCATGAGGATTTTCTCAGATAGAGGGAGTCGATTATGATGAGACATACGCACCAGTTGCGAGATACACCTCGATCAAGAGTATTGTTTCCATAACAGCAGACATGGGTTGGAGAATTCATCAAATGGATGTGAAGACCGCATTTCTGAATGGATTTATAGATGAGGAGGTGTACATTGATCATCCACAGGGGTTTGAGGTGACTGAGAGGGAGACTCAAGTGTGCCTTTTGAGAAAGGCACTTTATGGTCTGAAGCAAGCTCCCCGAGCTTGGTATTCACGTATTGACACATACTTGCTTCAGATGGGATTCGAGAAGAGTGATGATGATCCTAACCTCTATTACATCATTAGAGGTGAGGACACTCTCGTTCTCATTCTATATGTGGATGACTTGCTCATCACAGGAGCCGAGGATCTCATAGTTGACTGCAAGCTGGGACTTACATCAGAGTTTGAGATGAGTGACATTGGGTTGAAGCACTATTTTCTGAGTATGGAGGTATGGCAAGAGGAGGGTCACATATTTCTCGGGCACAGGAAGTGTGTTGCAGATATTCTGAGCAGATTTCAGATGGAGGACTACAGACCTATGTTGACACCCATGGTTACCAACTGGAATAATCTTAGTGCTTCAAATTCCCAGTTGGTAGATGTTACAGTTTATAGGTAGTTGATTGGTTTGCTTATGTATATGGTCAACACTAGACCAGATATTTGTTTTTCCATGAACACTCTCAACCAGCATATGGTAGAGTCGAGGAGTGTTCACTAGATTGGGAAAAAACATGTGTTGAGGTACATTGTTGGAACGGTTGATTTTGTCATGGACTATATCAGAGGTGATGGGGTCAGTTTGGTCGGCTACACCGACTTAGACTGGACAGGATGTGTTATTGACAAGAAAACCACCTCAGGGTGTTGCTTTGGTTTGGGGTCGGGACTTGTTTCTTGGTTCAGCCGGAAGCAAAAGTCAGTTGCTTTGAGTTCCACCGAGGTAGATTACATGGCATCCATTCAGGCCAGTTGCGAGGCCATTTGGCTTCATAAGATGTTGGTAGGATTATTTGGTCAGGAGATGCCACCAACCATCATACATTGTGATAATCAGAGTTGTATCAAACTCTCTGTGAATCCAGTTTTCCATGACCAGTCGAAGCACATTGAGATCAAGTATGACTTCATCAGAGATTGGGTTCAGAGAGGGGCAGTGCAGTTACAGTATATATCGACTGACGAGCAGATTATAGACATCCTCACCAAGGCCCTGCCAAGGGGCAAACATGTCTACTTTAGAGACAAGATGGACTTGGTGAGAAACACTTTCCTCGATAAGAGGGAATGTTGAGATTATGTACCTTGGGAAGTGTTCCATGTCTGTTTGTGAGATTCTAAACACATGTGGGTAGTACTATGTACCTTGTGCCTTGTACTTTATGTCTAATTTCACTTTGACTTGGGATATTTAAGTCAAAAGTGAAATTTGGTCATTTTAGCTTAAATGACTATTAATTCACTTTGTGGGTGAATTAGGAGACATAAAGTGAACTTAGGGAACTTAACCTAAAGTGGGTTTGAGAGTGAGATTATTATGGGATGATCTAAACCATTGATTGGACATGAGATAGGATGATCTCAATCGCCCATTCTTTAGGTTTCCTTATGGAGGTTCAAGAGGGGCGCAAAGGGAGAAGGAGAGCTCATTCACTCATTTTTTCACTTGGAGAGTTTGAGAGAGAGAATGAGGATGAGGTTAGAGGCTAGAGTTGATCAAATCTTGGGCGCTTCTATCCATGGAGGCATCTAGTAAGCTTAGGTCCTCATTTATTCAGTGGAGTGGTTCTTGCTTGGAGGAGGGCGCATCATCAACAAGGAGGACTTTCATAGCTCAGTTTGCAGTGAGGTATGTTCCAGCGGGAAGCTATAGCTCAGTATCAAAGTATTGTGGGAGGGTTTCTCCATTTGAGCTTTCATTTGGCAAAGCGCTTCAGCTCAGTGGTCTAGACAGCATTTTTGGAGGGCGCACTTGCTTCAATTGGGCTTGTATTGCAACTTGGATCAAGCTTCTATTGTATCAAGTTCTTTTGTTTATTATACTTGTTTTATTCCACCTTCTATTGTCCACATATATACACTCATATTCCAAACTAGTTTTCCCCGAGGGGGGTTTATCCAAGGTGATGTTGACCAAAAATACTTGTGTTCATTTTCATGTATGTTGGAGTTTAGAACTACGGTATTTTCAACAGTAAAGATCTATAGGTGTGTTACATATATTTTGGTATGCATGTGCTAACCTCTTGGTGAAAAAAACTACATGCTAGAGCATCTAAATGGCCTATGTAACCGTAACAAATAAGAAAAGAAGTACATGAACTGTTTGTTGTTATAAAATAGCAACAAACCCTTGTTTGACAGTTGAAACTTAGAGCCAACTTGAGGTCAAAGACAGACCTAGTTGGCAACTTGATAGGACCTGGAAAATCTTCAATTGTATCCTATGGCTACCTCTTTGTCAAAATCATCATTATCTTTGATATTTGTGACAATTTGTCCAAGATAAACGGTTGCTCCTTCCCAATGTTTTAGTTTCTCTTCTATTGCATTACAAGTCTCATCAATGAGCAAGGACAGAGTATCTCTAAAATCATATCTTCCACAAAAGACCCAAGAAACTCAAGCTTGGTCTCTTCTTGGGAAGAGACATTGTCAATGAGCAATGGGGCAACAACTATCGATCTTTCCTCCTTGGACATTAAACTTTGGTTATATGGGTGGTGTATCATGAGGCATTATCACCACTGATAAGTCATCTTCAAAATAGTCATACAACATAATGTAATCATCTTCGAAATCTTGTAACATGCTAGTATATGCGATAAGATTCTATAGAATCTATCACGCGGTCATTCTTCTCTATACAAAAAACTTCCTAAGAGTGCATGCCATAGTCTTTGTTCTTCGAATGAATAATGGGTTCATTCATTAGAACACATTTGATATGGTTTGTTCATTTTTGTGAGGGCTTTGCACAAGACTTTCTTTTAGACCGATGTTTTCTACCTTGTAGATTCCATTATGTGGTAACACTTTCTCCATTGAATGCTCAACCTCGTATGGTCAAGTTAGCAAGCATGCAATCAGAGTCACTCCACCTATTTTTAGAACCATAAGTACAGCTGGGAGCGAAAGCAATTACAAAGGAGGTATGGAGACAACGAGCGGATTTTAAGGGACGTGATCCCTAGTATTGAGAAGATAGGGTGACATAACATTGCAAGCACTCATGCGGAATAGAGAGAAGACAGCAATGCCACTAATTGTGGGATAATGGTCCCTAGCTTTGAATGGGACCCTCTTGCCAAAATGAAATATGTGTATCAATGTACAAGGTGTGGCCTAGGAGGGTTCAACGGTGGTTTTTCATTTAGTGTTTATGCAATATATGATAGAGAGTTGGTTGTCTAGAGATTGAGGAATATTGTTACATTGTTGTAATGATGTATGTACGGGTGCTAGAAATGAATGGAATGAAACCTCCATTTCAAATAATTTGTATGGTGTTAATGGTGTATTAGGATGACATGTTCTCAGTTTTTGATTCTTTTGTATCAATCTACGCTTATATGATGTTATACATGATCACATCTCCAATATATTCAAATGTATGGTGTAATGGTGAATTTAATGGTGGTTAATAAATACAACTAATCTTTTATATGTCAAATATGAACTTAGTTATAGTTGTTCCCACCATTTGTTAACCTTACCCTATAACCTTGTATATTGGCAATAAACCTTGGATGAGACTTAACCTAAGAAGAATTGATATGCTAATGCTACACTATAACCCCTTTGTTGAACACCCGAGTAAACCTTGGTCTACACATTTGAATCAACATCAACTGAATCATTTCAAACAAAAAAAACATTGTTTTTATAGTGTATGAATTACTAACATAAGATGTTGTAGATGTAATAAACTTGCCTTTTGATAAGCATGTTATAAATGATGTTGAAGAACTTCCAACAAAACATATTATGGAAACCCAAGAATAAGTGAAAAATAAAATACAAAAAATCTATGAGAAATACAAAGAAAGGAAAAAAAAAATAGGAAGTAGATTAAATATAGCATATTCATAAAAATAAAAATAAAACCTTATATCGCAATTCTTCCAACATATAAAAAAATAAGGTTTCCTCTCAAAGCTTATAAGGATAAGTGATATTGTTAACATTATAAAATAACTTTTTGATATTGTCCCTAGAGTTAAAACGTAATATTTGTATTAGTATATTTTATGAACGAATAATGATGTTGTTAAAGAAAAATAAAAATAATGAAGAGCTAAAATGAAGGAGATTATCTATATCAAGGAAAAGTTGAGGAACTAATTTTCACCCATGGGTTAATTTTCCATACATTTTACCAAAAAGATTCACCAATTTCTGTTTTTTCTAAAAATGTTTCGTCCAAATTCTATAGCATAAAATTATTTAACCTCAAAAACCACCAAAGTTTTATAGAATAATATAAAATCCTTGGAAATTTGAATATTTTTACAAAAATATCACCAAACATTTTACATTTTGTGTATTAAAGACTATTTCTACACTTTAATATAAATTTTCATTCTTAAAATTTTTCATGTTCAAAAGTGTTGAGGAATTCTCATTTTCAAAAGGCTTATGAGTGTTATGCACCAAAATTACACATAAATTCATGTTACAACATAATAAATCCAAGATAATATAAATATAGTAGCACTATTTCGTCAATTGGGCGTAGCTCAAGTGATTGGGAGAAAGGTTGTTGTTACCCTCCTCGTTTGAGTTCAAATCTCACTTTGTAACTCGTTTTCTCTTAAAGACCCAATTGTTGATGAGCTATATATGATCTATTCATGAATTGTTCACCTATTATTGTGTCCTGGAAGATCTAGGATTTACCCTAGGTATCATCCTCGAAATGAGAGGAAGTGTGGAGGCAATTTTCCCCAAAATATTATGTTACCTGGAAAAAAAAATGACACTATTTAAAAAAAAATGGCATAGCATGTTATAATAATGAAGAAAGTATATTAACTAATGGAAAGCACACTTCTAAACTTGCAAAGGTAGAAACGTACACCATTCCATTAAAAATAAGAATTACACAACTTGAACATGAAAAACATGAAAACCAACAAAGTATTCTAGACTTGCAAAGGTAGAAACGTACACCATTCCATTAAAAATCCATTAAAAATAAGAATTACACAACTTGAACATGAAAACCAACAAAGTATAAGAGAGTATATTGATTTATGATTATTGATGACGGCTTTGAATTGACCAATTCTCTTATTTATAGTACACATAATTCTTAATATTGGATATCATCATTGACACACCCCAACATAATAAAATATCACTACACTTTTAACGTGGTCAACCTAAAATGAGACTCGCAACAAACTGCGTTGACTTATATAACTTGACTAACCCCTATGCACATATAGGACCCAATGGAAGGGTCATCTCCTATATCATATATGTAGCATGTTTCTCACGGGGCACAACATACCGTGCATCCTTATAAACGTTGTCCTCAAAACGTTTTGATGATACATAGTATGTGTTTTTCAGATTTTAAAACATGTGTTTCCGTATATGATTATCCATCTATCCATAATTAACTATTATGGGTATCAATCCTTGATAGTTTGATATCACATAGTTTCCTCTGATTATGTGTATTGGGATAAATTTGTCAATCTATTGTAATTGTTGGTTGTCATATACATGAATGTAGTTGGTTCTTCCATTTATTCCGAGACTCGTGTGCAATTTCTTATATTTCTCTAAACTTGCTATGTAATGAGGATGTTGACACGATGCCACCTTGATGGTTTTGCTTCATTATCATCAATCTTCCTTCATGGAAACATAACACATTCTAGTCTACATACCTAATCAAAGTCTACATTCCTAAACTTTGATTGTACTTACATTTGAGATATTATTGTTTATTGTCATATTTAGCCTTACATTTTCAAGATGGAGTTAGACTTCTTCAAGTATTGTGTGATAACATTTATCTTCTTTTCTCCTTTTGATGTTGAAATATGACTTTAATCATCAATCTCTTTCATCCTTCCATTCTTGTTTTCATTTCTAATATGACCTCAATGGTATTTAGTGTTTTTCTCAACCTTCTTACATATTCACTCTTCCAATCCCCAAGTCATCTCTTTCTCTACGACCTTTGATTCTACATCATGGAGACACTTTTTTGCATTGTTAACATCACCAAGGGTTCAATGTAACATGTTTATATGGGCCATCATTCTTCTCACATTTCCTTTTTGTAACTCATAACCTCCTTAATCAGCATTTTATTAAGGTAGTGCAACTTGGAGAACTTATCATCTTTCTTTGTCAATTTCTCTTTTAGAAATTCTTAATCCCTTCTACAATCTTGATACTTCAACATAGGGATGGAATTTTATGGATAAATAGCTCATCACGAGGCAATTTAGCCATCAAATATGATCAAAGCTCTTCAATAACCATCATCAATCTACGTTTAAATGTTCATTACGTCTAGTAAATTGGTTTAAGTGTCAAATTTGACAAGTGCGTTTGATTTCAAATTCCAACCCTGTTTCAACATCATTCTTCCAAAATCATTTTTCTTCTTTGAAGTTATCTTGGATTTTTTGCTCATTTTCCTCATGTTAAGTGCAAAAGAAAGCCATTTTCTAAGGACTTTTTGTCTTGTTCCTTGCACCTTTGGGAAACTTTTTTCATCTAAGTAACTTGGAGTGATAGAAGGCTAACGTACACTTTGCTTATCCAGTCATGGGGTTGATTCTCCTATAAAACTTGAATTGAGCATCAAGATTATCTTTTAAACATGAATTGAGCCCATGATTAAACTTGAATCGAGTATCTTGATTTGTAGATTATGAGAGACACCATTTTATCTCCACTAAAATGTGAGATTTACATTGGTTCATGCCTCTGTTAAATTTGGCAGCATCGACAATCATTCTCCAATGAGAGGCCATATGGGCCACCCTGAGGCTAGCCAGGGAGATTTGGAGAATCAACCAGTCTTGTGAGGTATTGACAAAATCCAGGGGGAACGTACAACCTCTGTGAGTCAAACCAAAAGTCAGGATGAACGAGATGTTATGTGAGTCTAATGCAAAAGTCAGGGGGGCGTACAACCTCTGTGAGCATAGACAGTCTAGTGCAAAAGTCAGGGGGAACGTACAACCTCTGTGAGCATAGACAGACTAGTGCAAAATTCAGGGGGAACGTACAACCTATGTGAGCCTAGTCAAGCCTTGTGAGCCATGAGAAAAAGTCAAGGCATCTAGCAAAATTTAGGTTGAATATAAAATTCCTATGAGCTAGAAACAAACGATATTCCTAATATTTCAAATGATATAAATGTATTGATCTAGTGCGTTGGCACGTGTAACATTGTCCACCGTGAAGAGAATTTTGAATTGCCTTGTAAAGAGTCCAGTTGTAACTGAATTCTCAAGTCTAGTTCTATTTTAGAACTAAAAGTGTAATGTTGAGTTGTAACTGAAGTCTTAAGTCTAGTTCTATTTTAGAACTAAAGTGTAATGTTGAGTTGCAACTGAAGTCTTAAGTCTAGTTCTATTTTAGAACTAAAGTGTAATGTTGAGTTGCAACTGAAGTCTTAAGTCTAGTTCTATTTTAGAACTAAAGTGTAATGTTGAGTTGCAACTGAAGTCTTAAGTCTAGTTCTATTTTAGAACTAAAGTGTAATGTTGAGTTGCAACTAAAGTCTTAAGTCTAGTTCTATTTTAGAACTAAATCATATCAGTCTCAAGTCTAGTTCTATTTTCGAACTAAATTATAATGTTGAGTTGTAACCAATCTCAAGTCTAGTTCTAAGTTCTAACTAAAGTATGAAGCTGAGTTATGATTAACTCATGCAAACAGGTTACTATTTCAAGCCTCTCCTCTTCCCCTCTTCACCGTATATAAGCAGAGGTCGAACCCTCTCTTCAACACAGTTTTCATATGCAGGTTAAGGGTGAAGCAATAAAGGCACATATCAGTGATAAAGAGGCAGCATACCAAAGAAGCATATCAGTGTTGTATATCAACAATAGAGGCAGCATATCAAAGGTGTATTTCAGCAAGGTCTTTTAGGTCTTTTTCAGGTCAAATTCATCTTGGCAAGCTCTTTAAGAGTAGAACATTCATGGTGGATATTTGTAAGTGATCTTACATTATTAATGCAATAAAGGAATATTGTTTTTTGAGGTTTTTCTCCCTGTACAGGGTTTCCCCAGGGTATATTTGTTGTTGATGTGCATGCTTACTCATCTACATAGTTATTGTTATTCGACTATGATTTGGTATTGTTGAAGTGTATTAAGTTGGAATCAAAGTATTGAAGAAAATAAAAGAATTAATCCGCATAAGAAATCAAGCTCATAATTTAACATGGTATCAGAGATTAGGGTGTGCTAAACGTGTTGAAGTGCAGCAGCAGGTACACACAGATCCAAGCTAGCTTGATTAAGTTTCCAGTGTGAGGTCCATGGCATCCTCCATTTCAGTCAGGGCCGAGGATAGGCTCGAAGGAGCTACCAACTTCAATGTGTGGAGGCTCCGGATAACAAATATTTTTCAAGAGCATGATCTTGAGTAGTATGTGACCACAGTGGTGGAGGAACCCATGAATAATGCAGGAAGAGAGGTCTTCAGGAAGATTCAAGCAAAGGCCAAGCGAATCATCTTTGACTCATTCAAAGACAGTATAATCCCTGCAAAGACTTCGTTGATGACTCTGGTGAATCTGTATGAAAAACAGGCTCCAAGTCAGAAGAGGGCACTTAAGCACAAGCTTAAGTATTTGAAGATGGAGAAAGGTGAATCAGTGGCATCTTTATGTTCCAGGATAGCCCAGATCAGAGATCAGTGTTTGGTCACAGGGGTGACAGTGGACGATGATGATTTAGTGCAGGCCATTTTTTACGGTCTTCCTTCTTCATGGGAGACCTTCTTATCTAGTGTAAGTGGGAGAGAGATTCAGCCCACGTTTGAGAGGTTATGGCATGATTGCCTCTAGGAGGAGAGTCGCACAGTTACCAAGAGTGAGCCAACAAAAGAAGAGCACTTAGCTTTAGCATCAAGATTCAAGGGAAAGAAGAAATGCACTTTCCAGAAAGGCTCTCAGTGGAAGCCAAACACCAAAGGTACATTCAAAGGAAAGAATATTGATACATCTAAGATTAAATGCTTTAGTTGTAATAAGCTAGGTCATTTTTCTAAAGATTGTTGGTTTAGAAATAAATGTCCAAGGAAAGGGAAACATCATGCCTCAATTGTTGAGGATGGTGAATCCAAAAGAAATCAGAAAAGTCCTTCTAATGAGAAAAAAAAATAGAAAAGAATATTACTTGGTTTATGCCTTATCCAATTTAGTTTTCACGGGGCTGAAAACTTGGTTAGTAGACAATGGTGCATCAAAGCACATGATAGGGTTCAAGGAGATCCTCTCAAATTTCGAGACAAAATTTTTTGCAGAGCAGGTTGAGCTTGGGGATGACAAATGTTACAAGATAGAAGGAGTAGGCTTTATCTCCTTCAAATTGGAATCTGGGGCTAGACTTCATGTTGATGAAGTATTATATGTTCCAAGACTCAAGAAGAATCTACTATCAGTTGCAACCCTTGAGGACAAGGGATATTGGGTGATCTTCAAGGACAGGATGGCACTACTGTGGGCTAAAGGTAGCCACTTAAGTACAGCAAAACCCATTGGAACTTTCAATGGAGGAATGTACGTCGTGTCAAGACAGTCAGTTCAAGCATTGGCTCATGATGCGACTAGCTCCAGCGAGTTGTGGCACAGAAGACTTGGACATCTTCATTACAAAGCTCTTCCAGATCTACAGAACATGGTATGTGTCATGCCCTTTATTTCTCTTAGTAAAAATGAAATTTGTAAGGGATGCATGCTAGGTAAAAATATAAAGAAATCATTTCCCAGTAGTGACAACAGAGCTCAGGGCATCTTAGATTTGGTTCATTCTGATGTATGTGGTCCCATGTCATCTCCCTCACTCAGTGGTTGTTTGTATTATGTCATTTTTATTGATGATTAATCAAGAAAATGTTGGATATATTTCCTTAAAGCTAAGAGTGACACATTTGATAAATTCAAAGAGTATAAACCCTTTATTGAAAAGCAGACAAGGAAACACATCAGAATCCTTAGAACAGACAATGGAGGAGAGTTTGAGTCTCTCCAGTTTGAGGATTTTTGCAAGTCAATGGGAATCAAGAGACAATTGATTGTGCCATATAACCCTCACCAAAATGGAGTTGTTGAGAGGAAAAACAAGACTATTTGTGAGGCAGGGAAAGCAATGATGTTTGATCGGGATCTGCCAAATTCTTTATGGGCAGAAGCCACCTCCACTTCTGTGTATATTCAGAACAGGTATCCACATGTTATCTTGAAGGAAAAGACTCCTGAAGAGGTATTCTCAAGGATCAAACCTGAAGTAGGGAATCTAAGGATATTTGGTTGTCTTGTGTATATTCATGTCCCTAAGGAAAAGAGGACAAAGATGAAACCATCAGGAAAGAAAGGGGTTTGTGTGGGGTACAGTGAGAACTCCAAGGCTTACAGGATTTATGTACCAGGTCAGAGGAAAATAGAGATAAGTAGATATGTGACTTTCCATGAGGAAGCCACATTTAAGAAATCTAGAGAGCTTCAACATGAATCAAAAGCAGTTTAGTCAACTTCACCCTCTTCTGAAAATGAAGAGTTGGATGATCAGAGGGAGGAACCTCGTGAAGGGCCAAGTAATGAGCCCCTAGAAACTACTGAAGTGTTATAAAGAACTCTTGAAGAACCTCCAGCCAAAAGCAAGCCAGGGTGGCTTAAAGAAATAGTGCAGGAAGCAGAAAGGATAGTTGCTCTCAAAGGAAATTTGAGGGAAAGGAGGAGGCCTCATAGGTTTGGAGGCTATGTTGCACTGACGAGTAGCATTAGTGATTTCGAACCTTCTTCATTTGAAGAAGCAGATAAATTACTAGTATGGAAAGATGACATGCTTGAGAAATACAGGTCTATTATAAAGAACAATGTTTTGGACATTGTGCCAAGGCCAAAATACAAATCAGTTGTTTCTTCCAAATGGATCTATAAGATCAAACATGCAGCTAATGGAAGTGTGAAAAAGTTCAAAGCAATATTTGTAGCCAGAGGCTTCACTCGTAAAGAAGGAATCGACTACGAAGAGACTTTTTCTCCTGTAGCCAGGTATACCTCCATTCGAACTATTATTTCTTTAGCTCCCGTTCTTGGTTGGAAACTACATCAGATGGATGTAAAAACAACATTCTTGAATGGAAAGATTGAACAGGAGGTATTTGTGGAACAACTAGATGGTTTTCTACTGCATAACAAAGGCACTCATGTGTGCAAGCTAAGGAAGGCCTTGTATGGTCTTAAGCAGGCTCCCAGAGTTTGGTATGATAGGATTGATGGCTTTCTTAAAACCCTGGGATTTCAAAAAAATGATGTTGATGCAAATCTGTACTTCAAGGTAAGAGGTAACCAACCTGTTATACTAATCATGTATGTTGATGATCTCTTTCTAACAGGATATGAAGGGCTAATAGCCTGGTGTAAGAGGGAGCTAACCTCAGAATTCGAAATGAAAGACTTAGGCTTGATGCATTACTTCCTAGGATTGGAAGTGTGGCAAAGACAGGGCGAGATATTTCTGGCACAAGGAAAATACACAGTGGATGTACTAAAGAGGTTTGGTATGATGGATTGCAAATCCATGTCTACTACGATGGTTACCAACCTGAGGAAGCTGCATGATTATGATACAAGTTCAGATTTGGTGGATCCCACCATGTATAGGAAACTGATTGGATCATTGATGTACATGATCCACACTAGGCCATATATACGTTATGCAATGATTGCAATGAGTCAGTTCATTACTGAACCGAGACAAAGACACTGGGTGGCAGCAAAGCACACCTTGAGATATCTCAGAGGGACCATTACTTATGGTCTGAGATATACATCCAGTGGTGGTTTATTTCTACATGGGTATGCAGTTGTTGACTGGGCAAGAAGCCCAGTGGATCGGAAGAGTACTTATGTATGCTACTTCAGTTTAGGATCCGCTATGATCTCTTGGTCAAGTCAGAAGCAGGGATCCATTGCACAGAGTACAGCAGAGGCTGAGTACATTGCAGCAAGTGATGCTGGCAAGGAAGCAGTGTGGCTTAGAAAATTGGTTTCTGGGTTGTTTGGTGACAAGCTTGAGACGACGGTGGTTCATCGTGATAATCAAAGTTGCATAAAATTTATAGAGAACCTGGTATTTCATGATAGGTCAAAACATATTGACATGAGGTACCACTACATCCGAGACTTGGTCCAGAAAAAAACTATAAAGTTACAGTGCATAGCCACGAGCGAGCAGGTAGTTGATATCCTGACCAAGCCTTTGACCTCGAGACAATTTGTATAGCTGAGAGGCAAGCTTGGTGTGGCTGAGAATGACTCCCTGACTGAGAGGGAGTGTTAAATTTGGCAACATCGATGGTCATTCTCCAATGAGAGGCCATATGGGCCACCCTGAGGCTAGCCAGGGAGATTTGGAGAATCAACCAGTCTTGTGAGGTATTGACAAAAGCCAGGGGGAATGTACAACCTCTATTAGTCAAACCAAAAGCCAGGATGAACGAGATGCGATGTGAATCTAATGCAAAAGTCAGGGGGAACGTACAACCTTTGTGAGCATAGACAGTCTAGTGCAAAAGTCAAGGGGAACGTACAACCTTTGTGAGCATAGACAAACTAGTGCAAAATTCAGGGGGAACGTACAACCTCTGTGAGCCTAGTAAAGCCTTGTGATCCATGAGAAAAGTCAAGGCATCTAGCAAAAGTTAGGTTGAATATAAAATTCCTATGAGCTAGAAACAAACGATATTCCTAATATTGCAAATGATATAAATGTATTGATCTAATGCATTGGCACGTGTAACATTGTCCACCATGAAGAGAATTTTGAATTGCCTTGTAAAGAGTCGAGTTGTAATTGAAGTCTCGAGTCTAGTTCTATTTTAGAACTAAAAGTGTAATGGTGAGTTGTAACTGAAGTCTTAAGTCTAGTTCTATTTTATAACTAAAGTGTAATGTTGAGTTGCAACTGAAGTCTTAAGTCTAGTTCTATTTTAGAACTAAAGTGTAATGTTGAGTTGCAACTGAAGTCTTAAGTCTAGTTCTATTTTAGAACTAAAGTGTAATGTTGAGTTGCAACTGAAGTCTTAAGTCTAGTTCTATTTTAGAACTAAAGTGTAATGTTGAGTTGCAACTAAAGTCTTAATTCTAGTTCTATTTTAGAACTAAACCATACCAGTCTCAAGTCTAGTTCTATTTTCGAACTAAAGTATAATGTTGAGTTGTAACCAGTCTCAAGTCTAGTTCTAAGTTCGAACTAAAGTATGAAGCTGAGTTATGATTAACTCATGCAAACGGGTTACTATTTCGAGCATCTCCTCTTCCCCTCTGTTATCACCCTATAAGTTATAGGATACACTGGTGACTGGGATATTATCTGTCTCTAGTATTTTTTGTTGACAAATGATTTTTCATTCTGCAAATAAAAATAAAAAGAAAAGAAAGAGAAAAAAGAAAAGAAAAGAAAAAAGAAAAGAAA
>ML833237.1:33454-51682 GCA_009831015.1 Picea engelmannii
AAATAAGGAAAATAGGTTAAGTGACCTATAAATGGGTTAATATTATTTATTCAAGGTGGATTATTTAAATAATCAAGAGAAGTGACAAAATCAAGAAATGATAAAGTAAGGTGACAAAATCAAGAAGGAATATTTATGGAAAATGGTTAACCCTAAAAAATAAGGAAAATAGGTCAAGTGACCTAGAAATGGGTAAATATTATTTCAATAATAATTTTAATGGAGAAATTAGAAGTGGATCCAACCCTAAAATAAGGAAAGTGGGGCCAAGTGACCTAGAATATGTTTTTAAGGAAGCTACTTGGAGAGTATAAATAAGAGGCAAGGCTATCTCATTTGAAACACACTTGAGCATATTGAATATCTATATGTGTCTGAGGTTTACCAATGATATCTTAGCCGAAATTCTGAGGAAAGTGAAGAAAAGAAGGCCGAAATGCAAGGAAGGATAAATTCTTTTGAAGGTGCATTCTAAGGTATGTTATTATCAGGTCATCTCACCATTTTCGCTATAAAAAAATTTCTATAATGATTCAGATCCTAAAATTGCTATGCAAGTGAGAAAACATATCCAAGTATATGTGGTTCAAAAATCAGCTTGTGGGTCGTTGTATGTTTGGAGTTACACTCTGTGGAAAATAGGGTTTGTGGCCAGTCCTGAAACTAGTCAAAATCAGGTGTTTCGAGTAAAAACGTCATAACTTCTTCATAACAGATCCAAATTCAGTGAGACAAAATGTGTTGGTTAGGTTAAAGGCTTTAGTATGTTGTGTAATAGTTTCATATCATTTCATAAAACATTTTGTGCGGGGAACTCTCTACAAGTTCGCTCTCTAGAATAAGATAGAATTCAGCAAGGTATGTCATTTTTGCTATAACTCCTTTTCTGAGAGGTTCCAAGTAGTGCCACTTGGAGGAATTGCATAAAACACACTGAAAAGATTTTGTATCAGTTTCAGATCTTTATACATTACAGTTTCTAAGTTATGATTACTTCAAGTCGGGGTTGTTGACTAATCCAAAACTAGGCATGTGAGACTAAAGAAAAGTTTGATGAAAATGTTAGTTTCTTGTTGTTAAAGTTAATGAAGGTTTGAAGAAATGTGATCAGAAACACTAGGTCTATTACAGAGCTAGAAATCAGATTTTGATGATGAAATTGATGAGGGCTTTTGGTTGAGGTACATGTTGAGTACATGGTTGAGACAAATAGTTGATGAGTTGGCACATACATGAGGTGTATAATTGATGATGTTGGTACATATTGATGAGTCATTGTTGATGAGTGGTTGACACATGATTGTTATATACTTGGTACATGGTTGGATGCACTTGTTTATGGTACAGGTTGATTACAGGTTGTTTGGCACAGGTTGGTGCATGGTTGATGCTTTTGTTTATGGTACAGATTGATATCTGTTGAGGATTGTTGCCTCATCTCAGTTGGTGTTGAGAATGCAAGTTGAGTCTTGCATATAGAGTTGGTGCTCTTGTAGAGTTGTACTCTATTCAGTTTTTTTTGATAAACCCCAAGGATTGTAGTCCGTAATAAAAAGAAAATTGTACATACATCTTGTGTTCTTTGTGTGCATTGTGGTGATGACTTGTTGATGATATATTGCTGATATATGTTGTTGATATGTGCTCACATATAAATGGTTATAAATGACAACAATGGGTAATGAATAAATGTTGAATGCTAATTGATGAGTTTTTGTGCAAGAGGGAAGTTTTGAGAAAAAGAACCACACACTCATTCACCCCCCCTCTAAGTGTGGTAGGTGTGTCCAACAGCCAAAAAACCGAAAATTGAAGTCAATGGACAAGAGGTAGAAGATTGTAATATAGGGACAGAGGAGAAACCCAGGATTGTCAAATTGTCCAAATCACTGCCCCCTGAGCAAAAACTCAAATACATTGAGTTGTTCAAAGAATATTCAGATGTCTTTGCCTGGGGTTATGAGGATTTGAAAGCTTATGATACCAGCATCATACAACACAGGATTCCAATAAAAGAAGACCAAAAACCGTTCAGAAAGAAACTTAGGAGGATAAATCCCAAGTTACTCCCTTTGGTAGAAAAGGAAATCAAAAAAATGTACGATGCCAAAATCATAGTCCCGTTGTGTTTTTCCAAATGGGTATCTAATTTGGTCCCTATGCGTAAGAAATCTGGGGAAATCAGGCTTTGCATAGATTTCCGAAATCTAAATAAGGTCTCCCTGAAGGACAACTACCCCTTGCCCAAAATGGACCATATCCTACAAAGGGTGGTCGGATCCAGTGGAATCTCTTTACTGAATGGGTTCTTGGGTTATAATCAGGTCCTAGTTCACCCGAATGACCAAGACAAAACCGCTTTTACCACACCATGGGGCACTTTCATGTATGTGAAAATGTCTTTTGGTTTGATGAACGTTGGAGCCACTTTCCAGAGAGCAATGGATATCGCCTTTGTGGAAGAATCGGGTAAGTTTATTGTCGTCTATTTGGATGATGTAACTGTGTTTTCCCGATCTAATGACGAACACCTGCGACACCTCAGACGAGTCTTCGAGAAATGTAGAAGGTTTGGGATTTCTTTAAATCCTAAGAAAAGCCTTTTCGAACTAGAGGAAGGCAAACTGCTAGGACACATCATCTCCAAGGACTGAATCAAAATAGACCCTAGCAGAATTGAGGCCATACAAAAATTAGAACACCCGAGAAACATCAAAGAATTACAGTCTTTTATCGGGAGAATAAACTTTCTACGAAGATTCATTCCCAATCTGGCAGAACTCCTCAGAAACATTACAAATATGCTAAAAAATGATGTGAAAATAAAATGGGACTCTGAGTCCAAACAGTCTTTCGAACAAGTAAAACAAGCACTCAGAGAGGCCCCTGTCTTAATCAGTCCTGATTTTACCAAGGATTTCTATCTTTTTTCTTTCGCTTCCAAACATACTATAGCAGCTGTATTACTACAAAATAATAGCGAAGGGTATGAACAGCGCATAGCTTTCTTTAGTAAAGCATTAAGAGACGCTGCTCTAAATTACAAGATAATGGAGAAACAAGCTTTTGCCTTGGTAAAAGCTATAAAAGATTTTAGGGTCTACATTCTCCATTCCCATACCATTGCATATGTTCTGAATGCGGTAGTAAAAGACATTTTGACCCAGGACAATCCAGATGGAAGAAGGGGAAAATGGATTGTTGTCATTTTAGAATACGACATAGAGATTAAGCCTACGAAACTAATCAAAGGTCAAGGCCTTGCTAAATTAATGGCTGAATCTAATTTTCATGCTCTTGACATTAATTTTTTAGCTGTAGCAGATGAACAAGGAGAGATGGCGACTCCAAGCGTAAGAGAGGTATTTCTCAACTCCCCATGGTACGCAGACCTTATATTCATTTTGCAAAATTTACAAGCTCCCCCTGGTTTGACTAAGACTAAAGCTAGATTTTTGAAGTTGAAAGCCTTAAAATTTTGTATTCTAGAAGGCAATCTGTATTGGAAAGATCCTGGAGGTATTCTATTAAATTTTTTATTGAAAGATGAAGCTGACAAAGTGTTACAAGAATTTCATGCAGGGGAATGTGGGGGCCATCTGAACTGGAAGGTCACGGCCAACAAAATCCTCAGGGATGGTTTCTATTGGCCCACCCTATTCACTGATGTACATCGTACAGTGACGGCATGTCATCAATGTCAGTTGTTTGAAGGAAAAAGGAAACTCCTTCCTCTCCCCCTGAAACCGATCTCAGTTGAAGCCCCTTTCCAGCAATGGGGACTGGACTTCATTGGAGAAATACACCCTCCTTCTTCAGGCCAGCACAGGTGGATTCTCACTGCCACCGATTATTTTACCAAATGGATCGAAGTAGTAGCAAGCAGGCAAGCCACTGACTCTGTTATTATCAAATTCCTTGAAAATAATATCTTGTCTCGCTTTGGATGTCCTAGAAAGATTATAACTGATAATGCAGTTTCTTTTCGGTCGAAGAAACTCATAGATTTATGCAACCAGTATCACGTTGGTTTGGGACATTCCACAGCTTACTACCCTCAGGGGAATGGGTTGTCGGAATCTTCAAACAAAACCTTGGTGAATATCATCAAGAAGACGTTGCAGGAAAACAAGAAATCGTGGCATAACAAGTTGGTGTTTGCCTTGTGGGTTGACAGACTGACCACCAAAAGGTCAATTTGTATGTCACCATACTAGCTGGTCTATGGCACAGAGGCAGTTTTCCCCACTTCCTTAGGAGTCCCTGTCATGAAGTTGCTTCAAGAGGTACAAGCCGAGCCAAATGACTCACAGAGAAGGATCAACCAGATGATCCAGTTGCAGCAGTCTAGGGAAGACGTTTTTAACAAGACTCAGGTAATCCAAGAAAACATCAAGAAGATCTTTGACAAAAGAACCAAGGAAGATGATTTTGAGCTAGGAGATTTGGTGCTGAGATGGGACGCCAGAAATGAAGACAAGGGAAAACATGGAAAATTTGACAGTCTGTGGAGAGGACCATACATGATTCAAGCATTCAGGGGAAACAATGTTTTCTTGCTAAACAACGCTGATGGGACGGATCTGCCAGGAGGACCTGTAAATGGCAGAATGTTGAAGCATTATGTGCCACCTCAGTAGAGACTCGAGTTTCACTCACCATTGTACATACCATTTTTATTTTTCACCTGCATTTTCTGAGTGAATAACAATAGTCAGTTGGTTGAAGCCCGAAGAGAAGGCCCTAAGTCGCTGACCACATGTTCTTCCAATTTTTGAGAATAAAACCAATCAATCAACAAAGGCTACGAGGCAGAAATTTTCAGAATGACAGGAACCACGATTCTTGGCACTTCACAGGGCAAGTACCATCCCCAGGTGGAGTCGTTGTTATCACCCTATAAGTTATAGGGTCAACTGGTTACTGGGATATTATCTGTCTCTAGTATTTTTTGTTGACAAATGATTTTTCATTCTGCAAATAAAAAGAAAAAGAAAAGAAAGAGAAAAAAGAAAAGAAAAGAAAAAAGAAAAGAAAGAGAAAAAAGAAAAAGAAAAGAAAAAAGGGCATAAAAATTGGAATAAAAGCCCCATGCAAATAATAGTAACTTGGTCCATACCTTTCAAGCATGGCCAATTTCTTTTTAAATTGATGTTGATAGGGTAGTGAAAGAGTTTTGCTAAACAGTTTAATATTAGCCAAAGTGTCTAGGTTAGATTAGTGAATAAATCTGGCCATACTGTCTAATCTTGGTCAGATAGCCCCAGGGTAGAGAAATTTCTTAACCCAACAGTCTGATCTGGGTTAATTGTCTTAGGAAGTTAGGTTAGAATATAGGCTAGTTGCTTTGTTGCTTCATTTCAATGAGAACTAGTTTGATGTAAGTGTTGCGACATGTTTCATATGTTTAAAAATGATGTTGGTCAAGCCTCATGGTGGTGTCCACTTGAAAAACCTTGGAAAAACCCATAAAATGCATTTATCCTAAGTTTTCCCTAGCGCATGTGTATTCCTCTCTCCACTTATGCTCCTTGCACATATCAATGGTCCTGATTGTGGCGCCCAGATCTACGGTGAAAATATTTTTTTGGACCCCCCCCCCGGTCTATTCTACCTTTAATGGAGGGGGGGGGTCCGGAATGAGTGATAAAAAGAGTGCAAAGATCTGCGGCCATGCAACAAGCGCTCAGATCAATGGCTCAAAATGTTTTTCGGACCCCCCCGACTGATCTGCCTTTAACCGAGGGGGGGGTCCGGAATGGAATCTTCTCTTTGGCGGGCCCTTCTTTATACGTGGCATCAATTCAATGGTCCCGAGTTCCATCATCGTCTACTGTCTGACATGCATCCGTCACCTCTTGACATCACTGTCCACCTTTCTGAAAAGGGTCACGTCCCATAAACTTGTGTCAGTTCTTCCCCCTCAGTGGCTCGCGGAAAGCCCCATCACCATGACTTTTATCCCAATCGATCGTCGCCACATCACTTGTCTGTATTCCCTCAGTTACCATCACCTGCCATCTCACATCCCAGATGATCCATTGGCCATTTATTACTGGATAACCTATCCGTTATCCAGCTGACCTGTCTCTCGCGCCCAACGGACACCCGTTTACTCAAAACTACCCTCATTCTCCCTATCTCACTATTTACCACTCATCGCACCAGAGAGTTATTTACACCGTTGACTCCTCCGTTACAGTCAGTTGCCCTCATCCACAGTCAGTCGCCCCCACTAACGTTGTTTGTCTTGCAGGTACTGATTGCAGAAATGGCGCCAAAGTCCAAACAAGCAGAAGGAGAGGAGAATATGTTATTCCCGCCTCCTATCGACCTTGACAGGATCCCACTGGTCGACAAAGACCGATTAATCGCAGATACAAAGTGCGATTTTGATTTCGCAGACCTTCAGACCTGACTCAAGGAGGTCTTCCTGGACCAGAGCGATGAAATCGGACTCTGGGAGTCCAATTTACCCATTTACCTCTTCCCTCAAGTTCATCATTTTCCAGAGTTTGCCCTCAAGTGCCAAGCCCACTACATTCCCGAGCAAAGAGTCGTCGTCTCCTCGTCCGGCGAGATTCTTTTCCTCATCACGCCCGAATCCATAGACCAAATGATGCAAATCCCCCGAGCCGACTCTGCGTCACCCTTCAACCTGGAAATTCTTACAGAGTTGTACCAGAAAATGACCTTCCCCCAAAGAGCTCAAATATTCGAGCTTTTCCTTCCCCCATCCGCTCAATTCCCCTCCACAAATCCTCCTTACCCTTCTTCAATGTTCTCGACTAAAGAAAACCAGATCATCTCAACCCTTTGTGCTTTGTTAGGATACTATTCCGATCAGTGGGTAGATGAACCCATTCTGGGTTTTCTATCCATCTTCTCTACCAATGAAAAGCCCACCACCCAGTTTGATTTCAGCACTTTTCTGGTGGACAATATTCATGAACAGTTCGTGAATTTCTCCACGGAAGGCATGTTCAGATACTCTTCCATACTGGCGTACTTGTTCGTTTTCTTCCAAGCGGACAAATTCATGTTTTCCATGCAGAAGATGGATGGAGATGGTAGACCCCAGGCAGTGACAGCATGGACCTCTTTGCTCAAGCACAACTCCACAGAGTTCAGTTTCAAGGAGTTCATTGATCAGTTCTACCACCCTGTGGTAAGCATAGGCGGCAGGCCCAAGCCTCGGATAAACGATGAAGTTCAGAGGATCCTGCACCTCTCGAACAAAACAAAGACAGGTGATTGGTATTTATACCAGGATTACACCGATATCAGAGTATACGGGTGCGAGTTGGCGCCATATAAGCTACCCAAGTATCTACCTATCAGGATTTTTGCTTTGGAATATATAAGGCAGATAATAAATTCCGATGATATCCATTTTGTGTCACTCAAGAAAAAACAGCAGCTTAGAATCAGGGGGCAGATTGGCTCCTTCATATGCAACAATCGTGGCGTTGGGGAAGAAGCAGACAGGATGTTGAGGGAAATGAAGTTCTCCATGAGCTCTTGCTGGCATTACGATCCATGTGGGATTATCTCAGAGATGAGGGTGAAGAACAAAAACATCCAATATGTTCATGAGTCCAGGCCTGAAGTTGAGAAGTTCGCAAATCAGACAGTCTGGGAGCCCAACTCATTGGTCGAAGTACAACAGCACGATCCCTCGGCCATTGTATCTCAAATAGCCACGCCACAGGTCCCAAAGGAGAAAAGGCCTCGACAAGATTTATCTCAGCCTGTCACAGAGGTATCGTCCGAAGAGTTCCAGCTGCACACTAAGAGGCCTAAGACTATGTCAGTTCCTGACCCTACTAGAGAAAAAGAAACCTCGTCTACAACAGTGACCAAGGTTGATAGGCCACCCTTCGGTTAGAGCCTCCATAAGGTCATAACCTCTGCAGTGCCAGGAAAATCTACAGATTCTCCATTGACCACCCAGCCAGGCAAGGTGGGACCGAAGCTGAGTATCTTCGAGAAGTATGAGCTCATCAAGAAAAGGAACTAGACCCTGACCAGCAGTACCTGCGCCCAGTTCTGGAAACAGACGTCGACTGCGCAACATAGGTTGCTATCTTCATTCGACACTGAGAAGGGCGGAATGCATATGGAATTCCTCCAGGCACAGGTACCAAATCCAATGGTGATCACTGACTACAAGAGGGCCACCTTCGAATTCTAGACGAAGGACGTGCATCCGGCCGATCAAATGGATCTGCACAAGCAGACAGGGGAAATGGTCTTTTACACGCTGGCGCATGCTTCCACTTCTGCGTCCAAACTGCAAGTGTCCCTGAACAATGTTCAAACACAACTCAAGTTGGAGAAAATATCGTCCTTTGCCAAGGACAATAAGATCAAGACTTTGGAGGCGCTGGTTCTCAAGATCGGTTACGATCCTTCAAACGTGAAAGCAGCTGAGGAAATGATAAAGAAGAAGAATGCTGACATAGCAGCCTTGAGGAAACAACTGAAGCTCCGGCCCACAGAGGATTCACAGGCGAAGGAGATAGCAGAGAAAGATGAAATGCTCAAGCTGCTCATGGAGCAGAATGCGCAATTAAAAGAAATGGAAGTTGAGATGGAGAAGCTAGTAAAAGAGAAAGAGCAGTTGAAGCCGATGGAAGTCATTCCATTGAGTTCCATTCCAATTTCAGGAGTGAGTACAGCATCAGTGACAGAAGTCCCATCAGCTACTCCATTGACATCCCTAGAGAAGACAGTCGACCTGGCTAAGCCTATGGAAAAGATGAACTTGCAGGAAACAGAGATCAGTAGGCTAAAAAAGGAGATTGAGAACCTTCAGAAACTCAAATCTTCCTTCCAGACCAGCCTCTCCAAGGAAAAGCAGGTGACCGATCAGCTCAAGCAGGACTTACAGCAACTCCGGAAGCAAACAGTGGCAGGGAAGACTTTGGTCGGGGTTAAAAAAAGTGTATGGACAGACATCACCAGGTCCATGAATGAGATATGGCCCATGATACAGATAATATTTGAGCAGAACGAATTGGTGCAGAGAAGCAAGCAGGGCATTGAGAAGATCAGATCGGAACTGGGAGAGATGCCAACACAGGTGAACGAGATCATCAAGTTCCTCAATTCTAAGACCAGGGAAGAGCTGGAAGAGCTGAAAATTGAAGACAGAACAGAGACCATCCTTGAGGTCAAAAGAGTTTTGACCAAGAGAGGATTAATGCTTCAGCTGGAAGAAAAGGTTCAGACCATGGAGCTAGGGGTACAAAGATTTTTTAGTAAAATTGAGGCTCTCCAGAAGAAAGGTCTTCCTGTTCTAAAGGTAATCAATGATAAATTGATGACACTCTCAGACTACAAGAAGAGATTGACCGATGTGGCTAAGGACATTTCAAAGTTTGCAGGCATTCAAGGGAGCATCACTGGCAAGGCATTCCTAAATGCCCTTCAGTGGGACATCAGTATCCAACACGAGATTCGATACATCTTCCTCACCAAACCTACCTTCGCCAAGTACACAGAAATGGACGAAGTGTATCGAAGGCTACTCAAAGTCAACGTGCCCAGTCATCTCCAATGGGAGGAACTCTGTGATCTTATCAAGTAGCAGATGAGTTGTCCCAGTCTAGTCAGTTGTCCAGTCAGATGAGGTCGTACAGAGGCTTCATCAACGGTCCACCCAGAAATCAGCGTGCAGTTACACCACATCATCAAGCAGTTCCTAGATTTAGGAAATTTGTTAAGTTAGTTAGGGTAAAAATAGTTTTAGCACGTCCTGGTCATTAATGACAGGATCGTTTGTAATTTAAGTTATAAATACTTCACCTTTCGAAATATTGGGAGTTGTTGATCTTCACACCCTGACGCTATCAGACTGTAATATTTTTTAAGAGATATTCCATTAATAAAGAGGAGGCACTTTTACAGGATTCTTGTGTGTATTCACTGGTGATGTTTTTCTCTCTAAGTTGAATGTTTTTCTCGCTCTGTTATCATATTTTTTTCTGAATCTAATCTTTAGAAGTAACGAACGTTGCAGGATTTATCTCGTATACCCTGTTTCTGACTCGAAAGATTTTAGTGTTTCATCTTCTGGTGTTTTCAATAAATAAATTCTTAACTGCTTCTTTGTTGAAATTATCTTTCTCATCTTTTCTGATATTCATCATTTATATCACTAAAGAATCCAGTGATTATATTATCTCGCCCTGTGAAATTTTTCCCTTTGCGTTTCTGGTTCGGATTTCACATTTTATTCAAAACACAGACCCCATAACCCAATGGATGTGTAGACTTTCTCAACTAACTTGACAAACATTATAACAACAAAACCGACCTATTTATTTACCTAGCCTAATATTTAAAATTCGAAACATAGCTAAATCATATAGAGAGATCCCTCTCTGAAGTTGGAATGGCTAGATCCCAGCTTCAAAAGCGGTTGGATAAAGTTACGTTTTGTGGATTTTTTCTGTTGTCAACCTCTAGGAAATTTACAGAGCGCTAACACCCTCTTCAGCCTATATAAGCAGAGGTCGAACCCTCTCTTCAACACAGTTTTCATATGCAGGTTAAGGGTGAAGCAATAAAGGCACATATCAGTGATAAAGAGGCAGCATACCAAAGAAGCATATCAGTGTTGTATATCAACAATAGAGGCAGCATATCAGAGGTGTATTTTAGCAAGGTATTTTAGGTCTTTGTCGGGTCAGATTCATCTTGGCAAGCTCTTTAAGAGCAAAACATTCATGGTGGATATTTGTAAGCGATCTTACATTTTTTTTATTTTTTATTTTGTAACTAGGGGAATCAGTAACGACGACAGTATCGTACTCGCGTGACACGGGGTCGAATCCTGTCGGCTGCCTTATAACCCCTAGGGAGAAACGCACAGCCCGCAAGCACGCCATCCGAGTAAATCGCGGTGAGAATCGACCTTGAGACCTCTTTTTACATATTTCCTTCCATTTACACGGCACTTGCCAATCGGTCTACACCCCTGTGGGCAGTGATCTTACATTATTAATGCAATAAAGGAATATCGTTTGCTGGGGGTTTTCTCCCTATACAGGGTTTCCCCGAGGTACATGTGTTGTTGATGTGCATGCTTACTCATCTACATAGTTATTGTTATTCGATTATGATTTGGTATTGTTGAAGTGTATTAAGCTGGAATCAAAGTATTGAAGAAAATAAAAGAATTAATCCACATAAGAAATCAAGCTCATAATTTAACAGTGTCAACCACTTATAGACTCTTTAGAATATCCAACCTCCAAACCAAATATATTTATAAAGGATAGCCAAATTTACCCTAGCTTTTTACAAAAATGTTTTCCCTACTTTCCATTGCCAAATGCCTACTTTCCCTTTCCAAATGCCTTTTACATCCCCTACTTTGGATATACCTATTAGAAGCTATCACAAATTTTGGACCACCTATTATTTCAAAACCTTATGTGGAGATTGCTCTTTAACAAATTTTGGACCACCTACTATTTCAAAACCTTTTGTGGAGATTTCTCTTCACACCTTGCACGTGTTATGTCTTTTAAGGTTTATGCTCCAACTTCGCTTAAATTTTGACTTGTAACACTTTTGAAATGTTTGACCCTAAATGAAATCAATGTCACTCAATTTAGATTTTCTGACATGGAGTTCTACCCAATTTGCAATACCCTACTATTTTTTGCCTTTTGGGAAAGCAAACTTGTACAAAGTGCATCTCCTTGAATTATGCACCCAGTAATCTAAAACATTGACATGTAATGATGTATGAGATGTTATTTAATAGATTCTTTTATTAACTGTTGTTCCCGCCGAAGAGCCTTGCCAATATCGATTCATCCATTTGAACCCACTCCAAGAAGCAATAGACCTACTCTTTCATTTCATGTATGCTACTGATTCACCTGAATACTTATACCTTTTAGTTAGCCCCTAGACCACTTGATGAATAAATGCTTTATAGAGATCAGCCGAGATAGAAGCCATGTCGAAAGATAACCTGCCATGCCGATAGAGAAACTGAGATAGGAGCGATTAAAGAGATAAGCCATCCAATTGATAGGAGCAAGAAAGGTATAACCTTGTCGTATATCGTAAGTGGTTGTTTTCTAGAGTATATCTCGGATTTGTCAATTATGTTATGGTCGGAGTACTACTCACAGTCACTTGATCGAATTAGGAGAAGCAGTAGGTATTATTGCAGACCAATCCATTGGGGAACCAGGAACTCAACTAACACTAATAGGTTTCCCTATTTGTTGATATTATCACTTTGATACCATCAAGAAATATTTTGGGTTCTTAGTTGTTCGGAAGAAATCGTCCCATAATTTCATCGATTACCTTTCTCGAAACATCCTCCCGAAGAATATTCTCTTCCCATATTTCCTTTTCATTGCTAGTCTTCTGAAGAAGAAGGAACATTAGATTTAGGTTAACATTTCTCTGGTGGATATTGGTCCAAAGATATTGGGTCAGATCCTTAATTCCACACATAACCCTGCAAACATCCGACAGCTTGAATATATTGTCTTCCCCTATAGCTTCTACCGCTTTATATTGATCAAAAACTCAATGAGTTTTTTTCTTTTCATCAGTTTGTTGATCTTCACCAGTTTGTTGATCTGCTATTTTACCAGTTTTTTGATCTTCTACTTTACCCATTTTTTGACCTTCTACTTTACCCATTTTTTCGTTATGATTGTGCTCTATTCTTTTTTTGTGCACCGGATGGCTATATAAGGGATGTGGGCTCATCAAATGGAAGGTATGTGGTTTGCTTCACGGGTGAATATTTTCCAGCTCGTATAGCTATTGTTGCTACCGTGACTCTAGCTACCTATACCATCCTAGCTTCCTGTACCAGGATGATCGACAAGGAAGAGCCGGGATAGCTCAGTTGGTAGAGAAAATGACTGAAAATCCTCATGCCACTAGTTCAAATCTGGTTCCTGGGTGGGGTGTACACAAAGTTTCCAAAGTTATGAAGAAACCTTATTGAGTTTCTCAATAGTTAATGCACTGGTCATGGGTCGACAACGAACCATCAAGTATCTCGATATTTTCCCCGATTGATATATTTGTGTCCAAAAGCATTTGTGTGTTCTTGTTCAATCCGTATGAACGGAAATTCTCCAAAACATTTCAAGGTCCACCTCATGGTATCCAAGTTGAAAGAGATAAATTGAACAAATATGGCCTTCTAACTTTCGTCTCCAGGAACGAGCTCGATGTCATAGCATCACCCCTTGTAACGATCAAGACTAGTAAGTCCATTGGTCCAAACAATGGTCCATGTACCGGTGGAAGATTCAGCAACTATTGTTGCTCCCGCTTCCTCGGGCGGCACCCCTGGTTGAGGAGTTACTCGGAACACTGCCAAAATATCTGTATCTTTGGTTTGATACCTCCAATACCATAAAAACACATTACAATTCCTTGTGAAACAAAGAGTATTTCCTGAGATGATAATAGGGGTATCAGGTTCTCACCAAAATAACTCGAAATCCCGACTAGGAAAAATCCTAGTGAACCTAGAAAGAGGATACAAGCCCAAAAGAAGTAAAATCTTCATATATATCAAATTTATTGTACCTTACTACTTTTGACAAGATTTAAGGAATAAATAGAAAACATAACTTACAATCAGCACCTAGAATTTTACACCAGTTGATCTGAAATTGGAATTTCTAACACTCACTGATGTCTTCTTTCAAATGAATTTTGTCTCACAATCACTGGATCTTAAATCTTCAAATATCCATAACTTATTGCACCGTTACTAGTTTTAACAAAGTTTTACCATTAAGCAAAAACCCTAACTTACATGTGCTATGCCTCTTAGAATTATGTGTACTCTCGAGTGTTTCTTTCCAAAACATCATTCCAAAATTGCACATAAATGACATGTTAAACCCAAAATAACAAAAGCATAATGTTATACTCGTAAATATATTAGCTCTAAAAAAGAATATTTGTAAAATGTTAAAAACAATGACAAAAATACATAAAATAGTCAAATGCATAGCATCATTGCATTATCAAGGTAACTAAGGCCTCCTCCAACCCAAAACAGGTATTCCACACCTTAACCCTATAAAACCACAATGAACGAGATTGATCTGAAATGAATCAGCAATAAACATCGAATGGGTTATGGCTCTAATTAATGAAAGCAATAAAACCACAAAGAACGAGATTGATCTGAAATGAATCAGCAATAAACATCGAATGGGTTATGGCCCTAATTAATGAAAGCACTCGTAAAAACAAAAAGTTCTGGCTATGCAAGTGAAGGTAGTGTATATGGAAGTTGATGACGAGGTGGAAGGATGCGGTTCAAGTTTGAAGGACCACACATTAAACCAATCTCCAAAGTGTCACATGTCATTTTAAACACAAAATTAAGAACTATTTTTAAAAAAATCGAAGGAACCTTGAATTGGAACACTACAAGAAAAAAGATAAAGGGAGAGTACAAGCACTATAGATGGGTAGTTGAAGAGAGTCGAGAATGCTTGGCCTTCCAGCTACTCCCAAGAAAGCCAATGTTTCTTATACACCCAAGCACAACAATGGAGAAGGGGCTCTTAGGTAAAAAAGGGAAGGAATGCTAAGTAAATTCATGTGGATGTAATTTGTAAATGTCGGAGTGAGACCATTTTAAATTCTACAATTGCTGAAACATAAAGACTAAGCATAGCCATTCGATGTTCAAGTTTTTCCTTGAGTTTCTCTATGGTAATTTCTGTTGTCTGCTGTGTTTAATTGATCGTGTGATTGAGAATTTCTGTTTGCTCGATCGTGTGGTTGAGAATTTATGTTCGCTTGCTTCAGTTTGATATATTCTTGTGTGTATTCCATTCATTAGAAATGCTGCACATGATCTCTTCCCTGGCCACAATGGCTAGCTACCCTAAACTGTTCACATAAATGCCAGAGGAGATCAACGTTTCAAGGAATAGAGTCGTTGGCTATTGTTCCCTTTTCAAACCTGAGTTTCCATTCACTGAAGAAAGTAACGTTGAATACACCCATTAATCGCTGCTCAAGTCATTGGGAGACCATACGCCTTTTCAATCACCAGTAATTCACTTGAATGTTGATTCATAGAAGTGACCACAATTCCAATTACCCAATCAATCCCTTTACAACATTAATAATATCATTTTCCTTGAGTTGTCAATCAATATCTACAGCATTAATATTCATGGGTTTGCACCGCTAATGCAATTGTTAGCTGTCATGTACCGATCAAGGCATTCTCTTTTATAAACTGCAGATACATTTGCCCATTCAACTTAAGAGTCCATTTACTTGTGCTCTGTTTAAATCACAAATGATAGCACTGCATTACACTCCCTACTCAACATGTAGTGACTACCTACAGCTATTCCTTTGATCTGTTCAAGCCAAATACATTTGCCCATTCAACTTAGAGTCCATTTACTTATGCTCTATTTAAACCACAAATGATAGCAGTGCATTACACTCCCTACTCAACATGTAGTGACTACCTACAGCTATTCCTTTGATCTGTTCGAGCCAAATACATCAAGACACAGCTACAGCTATATGTTCCCAGGTCGTGCACACTGACATTCACTAAAAACCATCCATATATAAATATAAAATATATCTTGTCCCGCTAGAGTGAAAAACGATGGCAAGAAGTGCCATTAATTATGCTCATGTCTTGAATGTAAGTTGAATGGGCAAATCTATGATTAGTTTTTCCTTTTTATTGTGTAAGATGCTCATCTTGTTTGCATAAGGTTTTGGTTGCCACAATAGAAGGGATTTACTATTTATTATATGTTAGATGTCCAAGCTTATTTGGGGGCTGCTTCTTGTAGGAGCCGTCTAATCATGTAACAAACTTCCCTCCAGTGCCTGGAATCTGGTGATACATAAAGTTAGATTTGCCATCAATCCAGAACTTTGGTCGAATTTTCGACAATCTAGGTGGATTCAAAATTTGGCAAAACCCCTATGGGCATGCAGATTCAGCAAATAAATGGGAAGTGGGAGTCTCCCACAGCAACCAATGGGACAAGAACATCTTTAGGCATCCACCATGCAATCTTGGATCTTGGTAAAACTCTCTGCTGATGCCCAAAATTTTTGCCAGATTCTTATCAGATTTGTAAACGGAGAGAGGGTCCATTTACTACCAAGATTAGCTTACTCTATTGTACAAATTGTTTGCAAGACAATTCACATGAGAAAATGACCAATGTGAACAAAGAATTCTACAAGGAACACCCTCAAAAAAGCTGGGACATCTAACGTATAGTAAATAGTAAATCCCCTCTGGTATGGCAGCCAAAACCTTAGCACACAAGATAAGTATCTTACAAATAGAAAGGAAAAATTAACCCCACGATCAACAAGCATTGTACCATTGAAGAAACGATCCTCAGTTTGACATTAATATTTCAGAAGCTGCAGTCTCAATTTCTTCACAGATTACTTCGAGGAAATAATTATTTGTGTGCTTTCATTGCACATACATTTCCCACGGATAAATATCATGGCATAAACTACATGTTCCCAACCAGAAACTTGAAGTTTACATTAGTTTTTTCCATGAATGCAACCAAGAATGAGAATAACAAGTTAAGAAAACGATGGCAATCATAAAGCATCCTGAAAACAGAAACAGTAAATTTCCATTCATAAGAATCAGTATTCAGTACAATATGCGACATATAACATGACTAAGCCATAGCATATTCTGACAACATGTGACAAACAAAATAAATTTATAAATTTAAATCCAGAAGGTATTTGAAATTCAACTCCTTACCATTACGTATAGTAAATAGTAAATCCCCTCCGGTATGGCAACCAAAACCTTGGCAAACAAGATAAGCATCTTACAAATAAAAAGGAAAAACTAACGCCACAATCAACAAGCATTGTAGCATTGAAGAAACGATCCTCAGTTTGACATTAATATTTCAGAAGCTGCAGTCTCAATTTCTTCACAGATTACTTCGAGGAAATAATTATTTATGTGCTTTCATTGAACGGGCATTTCCCACGGATAAATATCATGGCATAAACTACAGGTTCCCAACCAGAAACTTGAAGTTTACATTAGTTTTCCATGAATGCAACCAAGAATGAGAATAACAAGTTAAGAAAACGATGGCGCAATCATAAAGCATCCTGAAAACAGAAACAGTAAATTTCCATTCATAAGATTCAGTATTCAGTACAATATGTGACATATAACATGACTAAGCCATGGCATATTCTGACATGTGACAAACAAAATAAATTTATAAATTTAAATCCAGAAGGTATTTGAAATTCAACTCCGTACCATTACGTATAGTAAATAGTAAATCCCCTCTGGTATGGAAACCAAAACCTTGACAAACAAGATAAGCAGCTTACAAATAAAAAGGAAAAACTAACGCCACAATCAACAAGCATTGTACCATTGAAGAAACGATCCTCAGTTTGACATTAATATTTCAGAAGCTGCAGTCTCAATTTCTTCACAGATTACTTCAAGGAAATAATTATTTATGTGCTTTCATTGCACGGGCATTTCCCACGGATAAATATCATGGCATAAACTACATGTTCCCAACCAGAAACTTGAAGTTTACATTAGTTTTCCATGAATGCAACCAAGAATGAGAATAACAAGTTAAGAAAACAATGGCAATCATAAAGCATCCTGAAAACAGAAACAGTAAATTTCCAATCATAAGATTCAGTATTCAGTACAATATGTGACATATAACATGACTAAGCCATGGCATATTCTGACATCATGTGACAAACAAAATATATTTATAAAAATTTAAATCCAGAAGGTATTTGAAATTCAACTCCTTACCATTACATATAGTAAATAGTAAATCCCCTCTGGTATAGCAACCAAAACCTTAGCAAACAAGATAAGCATCTTACAAATAAAAAGGAAAAACTAACGCCACAATCAACAAGCATTGTACCATTGAAGAAACGATCCTCAGTTTGACATTAATATTTCAGAAGCTGCAGTCTCCATTTCTTCACAGATTACTTCGAGGAAATAATTATTTATGTGCTTTCATTGCACGGGCATTTCCCACGGATAAATATCATGGCATAAACTACATGTTCCCAGCCAGAAACTTGGAAGTTTACATTAGTTTTCCATGAATGCAACCAAGAATGAGAATAACAAGTTAAGAAAACGATGGCAAACATAAAGCATCCGGAAAACAGAAACAG